>CBVK0101045066.1:0-26236 GCA_900067695.1 Picea abies | reverse complement strand
TCACCCGGCGGAGTGTTGACTCTGGGGTTATATATGTCCACCAATCAGTCAAGTCGGGGTGTGGCACCCTTGGAGCACGTGGTGCATCCTGAAGGGCATGTCGCGCAACATAAACAAACGAGGCGAGTGGCACCCTTGTTTCACGTAGTATGTGATGAAGGGCACATCGCATTGATGATCATGATGAGACAAACCTAGATGACCCTAAGACCTTAACGCCTTAAGAAATTCTCAAAATGACTCCCCTAATTAATTGTCGCCCAGTTCAAATCTAAACCTAAATTTGAAACATCTCTAAGATAAAATTTTGATTAGCCTTAAGAAAATACCCTACAAAAGTAAACATAAGGGCTTAAACTAAAACCCTCCTAAGTGTTAGTTAAAGTCTTCTTAAAATTAGAGGGGGTAAAGTGAAGAGAGGGATAAATGAATTAAAATCCATGGTTTTAATTGTAAAAAGGAATAAACATTAAATAACGTGTGAGAGTATAAAAGTTATGAATCTAAAAATATAATGAAAGGATTAATTAGCGAATCTATCTTTTTGGTTTAAAAAAAAAAAAAAGAATAAATAATAGAAATAGGGAAACTTGTAATAAAGGAAACATAATGAAGGAAATTAGGGGACATAGGGTAAAAAGCAAAAAGGAATCAACAGTTAAGGACTTTCGAAAATGAACTAAATTTAGCAACTTCATTTTAGGGAAAGTTATTAAAGGCATGTAAGGGGATCTAGGAACACCTAGGAGTAATTTTAGGAGTGACTCTAGGTGGGTGAGGGAAATGAGTCTTTTAATTTTTAAAAAGAAAATAATTTTGGAGAAACGTGGGGGATGAGTGAGACTTGGACGACAGAGAATTTTTAGAGAATTGTCATTAAAACATAAATTAATAGTGATTTAGGGAAAGTAGGTGGGTCTCAAATTTCTATAAATGAAGGGGAAGATGAGGAAGAAAGGGATGAACGGTTAGCGTAATGTTACACTGTCAGATTGTGATTTGACTGATTTCTTGTGAGGAGTTAGGATTTTCTCAGCTCGCATTGGAGTGGTAGCTCAGCCTTGCGAGGTGAGATGAGAAGCTATACTTATCTTTTGGATCTTGCGTGGCCCCTTAGCGACTCAAGGGGCTAAGGGGGAAGCAGAGTACCCCTAGTGATTGGCTGGGAGGTACTAGTGAGGTCTCTACAGTCAGAAAGTGGGAGTGGCACGGAGCGTGGACGACACACGAGGATAGCGTTGAGGCAACAACATGGTTTTGTTTTTTTTTTAATTGGTAGAATAGGATGAATTATGGTATATGATGATATCAAATTATTGGTTGCGCTTGGATTTAATGGCTCTCATACTGGTCTACTTGATGATTATAAGAGTAGCTACTGCAATTACTATTTTTCTTATTATTTAAAATTCTCTCTTGATAAGTATGGTGGGAAACCTTGTACAGACTTATACTCTATGGGTTTTTGGGCAATAGATTGCAAATTTTAGCTATTGAGGAACCTCCCATAATGAAATTGGTTACTGACACCAAATGCCTCTGTAAACAAAGTTATTTTTCTGTTCATTAGAGAAAAAGAGAACAAAACATTGATCTCGCTTGGCCCATTTCTGCGTCAAGCCTTGTAGATGCCGTGCTTATTTTTATTTTTTTGTGTTAGTCAGCCTGGACTGTGTCGCATAATTTTCCCCTTCTCCTCTACAAATCATCACCCCTGTTATTTCTGGAATTGGAACTATGATTGGGATTCACAGTGATGGAAATTGTTTAGGCATTTCGTTTTACACTGTAGCTGTAAGTTCGTTGAGTAAATGGCCTTTTTGTTCCTGTAAAACCGTATTGGCATTTCGTTTTACCTGGTAATTTATCTTTACCTGGAAATTTCATTTTACATGGCATGCAATTTCATTTACCTGGCAATTTTGTTTTACCTTGTGCTGCAATTTCGTTTTACCTGGCTTTTCATTTTACCTTGTGCTGAACAGGGATAAATCAACAACAAGGGAGGAGTGTTATGATTATAATATCATTTTAGATCGAGTGTAATGTTAACCTCTATCTGCTAACCTTTTAACAGCTTTTTGGTTATAATAAACACGACAATATCTTACATTGGAACTAGTGTATCTATTATATGCTAAAAACCTTAAATTAATCAATCACTAACCCATCACTAACAAGCCGGTGGTTATGTTTTCAAGGAATCTACGCCTTCAGATTTCTAAACAATAGGTTAATGCTATATGTTATTTCTTCAGACGAGTTCAAGGAGTGTGCTTTTAGAATTTAGAAGGCAGCTCGTCTTTTAATTTAAAAAGAAAATTTGATAGAAAGGAAATCTTCTTGCTAGCTAGTTCTTTGCCCCTTTTTTTTTATATTATAAGCACTTTAAGATTAGATGAATTGACTTATTTTTAGTCTAATAGTTAAATGCAATGTTCGTTTTATATAACTTAGAATGAATTTTAAATACCATTTAGTTGCATTGTTGTGGCCATATGATGTAAGGTTATGGTTGTCTTGGTACAACTATGGAAATTTTATTATTAATAATAAAATCAGTAGGATAGGAATGGGTGACCGTATTGTCACTATATTACATGGTCTTGCAATATGTAAAGGTAGAATGACGTGGAAAAATGAAATAAGAATATAATGATTAGTGTTGGTGACATGATGCTTAAAATTTATTGTTAATTCATTGGCAAGGTCAAGGTAAAATAAATGTAAGGTTGATTTATATTATGGTAAAGTCGTGGTAACTTCATTGCATTTCATTTGATCTTAAATTATTAGGTTAAACATCGATTTTATTTATTTACAATGTCTTGTAAGGAAAATCCATTCTTAGTTTAAAATTACAATACTTTTCTTTTTATAAAATGAGTACAGGGTTAATTATGGTTAGGTTTTGGAAGTTCTGTTGTTATTAATATAAAGGTAAGGTCATCATTATTTTAATTGCAATGACGTGGTGATGGAGCAGGTGATGATATGGTTATGTTATGGTGATGTTATGGTAAATTCATTTGATTCAGTAACATGGATTTATAATTAATTGATGGACATTATTTAAGACTAGGTTGGTAACTCGTCGTATAATGGAGTTCAAATGGAGTATTGGGCCAATATCAATGCCTTTTGAGTCATAGGAAATACCTTGTCTTAAGATTGATTGGTCATTGTCGAAATCCTTCTGATTTGCGTCTCTCGTAGAGGTCGTGGTTGTCCTTGATTTTGTAGTACTTGGTTGTCTTGCATTGCATGGTCTGCTTGTGTTGGTAGGGATGTAGACACCTCCATGTTCCTCAGAACAGTCGCCAGCCCTGAGAACTTAAATGGTTAAAACCGATGGGAACCTGGGCTTGAGCGTTGTTGATGTGTCTTGGAGGTCCTAACCATTGCAGGGTAGGATGGACGGGTAGTTAGTTTTGCTTATTGTTGATTGATTTTTGTGTAACAAATCCAGTGCTGTATCAAGAGTCTCGGGCCCTTTAAAGGCAGTGTTTCCACTCTTGCGACACACCCGACAGAGATTACTAGTTTCTGCCTGAGCAGTCCGCCAGGAGCCTATCTGACCTTCTCTCTCACTGGAGAAGAAAACTAATATTAAACGCCCTTCTTTCATGTGTAGAAATAGTAAGATCTACTACTATGGATTCTTCCCTCTGTGTTCATAGTGTGCATAACCCAATATGTCGTTAAATGTTTGCATTGCACGCCTTATGTCTATGGTCCTTTATTGCTTGTTGTTACTCATTGTGTGCCTTCAATCTTCTTGTGATGAACATCGTGGTTGCGTCTTGTTGGTTGTCGAATGGAGATGTAGAGTCAAGTGTTTCTATTACTTCTACATGCGGGTGCACACCTTAACAAAAAAAAATTGCACCTCTTAACAGAGTTGTTGTCGTAACGAGGAGGTCATTACATATGGTATCAGAGCGGGTTCAACTAGCGACTTGGAATTCGCTACGGCTTCGTTGACATGAGTATATTTGATTATCTTGTTGCTGATTGAGTTCATTGTGTGTGTACAGGTAATCATGGTTATAGGATGCCGTGGAGGCAGACTACGGGGTGCTAGGGGAGGAGGAGTGATGCCTCCAGTAGCATCCACGCCTAAGGGGTCTAACCCCCAGGGAGGTGAGCAGGTTCTTGGACAGGAGCAGATAGTGGTTGAAAATGTTGTTAGGATGATGAGGTCTTTTCAGCGCATGTCTGAGGCATTGATCAGTCGATTGGACAGAGACAGGGCTAGGGCGCCGGCACCCATAGAGGTTCCTCCACGCACACTGGTCGTTACTGGTAGCATTCACTATGAACTCGAGAAGGTAAAATTTCCAGAGTTCTTTGGTGCCCCGGATGGCCCAGCCACCGAGGCATGGTTGGAGAATATGGCAATGTGCTTTGCACTTCGCGATTATACCTCCAACATGAAGATCTGCATGGCAGTCTTTCAACTGAAGGGGAGCACTCTTCTATGGTGGAAGATGCTCCTACCGCAGCTGAACATGGTTGTTGAAGAATTTTCATGGGAACTGTTCGAGGAATGGTTCTGAGAGAGGTATCTTTTAGATGAATTCATTGATCGTCAGCTTAATGAGTTCAAGGCATTACGACAGGGAGGTCATACGGTGCCTGAGCACGAGGCACATTTTATGGAGCTGCTCCGGTATGCTCCGCACCTGAACACTAAGAAGCTCAAGGTCAATCGGTTCATGTTTGGCCTTAACAATAGCCTCCGTGTAAAGGTTAGGATATTGATGCCTCAAACCTTGCATGACGTTGTACAGAAGGCCCTCATAGCAGAAGAGGATCTTATCAGTGGGGGTCAGACCAAGACTCCATCAAGACCAGTGGGGTAGAGTTCCTCTGGTACACCGCAGCATCAGACACTGGAAAGAGATACGTCGGGATATCATGGCTTCCAGAGAGGATACACTTTCACTACACCCCGATGACTTCTGCCTCAGTAGCAGAAACCTTATCGGGGACAACAGCATCAGTAGCAGTGTCGCCCGCAGAAGTAGCAGTTTAGGTTTGTTCAGTAGAACAGACCTGGATTCTAGGCTGGTGGGCCATCATCTTCTCCTTCGGGCACCAGGACTACTGGGATGAAGAAGGGATGTTGGACATGTGGGGAGCCATACTATCAGCATGATTGTCCTATGGAGAGGACCAGGGTGTCTGGATCAGCCAGACCCACTACAGTGGGAGATATGGGTAAGGCCCATCGGATACATGCAGTGGTGAATAACTGCCAGGCAGAGCACCAGTCGAATGTGCTCGAGATGACAGGTACTGTCGCTGACCAGACCCTTAGCATTTTGATAGACCCAGGTGCTACTGAGAGTTTCATTTCTGGTGTAGCGCTAAAAAGGATTAAGGTTAAGGCAGTCGAATAGGATGATTTTATCTTCGTAGATATGGCTTCTGGAGCCAAACAGAAGGTTGGAGGAAAGGTTACGAGTTGTGCCCTTAACCTGAGAGAGTTTGTCATGAGGGTCAACTTGTATGTCACAATATTAGGATCTTATGACGTCGTGATTGGTATGGATTGGTTGGAATCACATGAGGTGATACTCAACTATAAGATGAAGAGGTTGAGCTTGGTCGATGATGAAGGACATAGACGGGTGATTGTAGGACGGAACTAGGGAGTATCCCTGAGGTTTGTCTCTTCCTTACAGTTACAAAAGAGTATGCGCAAGGGGTGCAATATTTATGCGATCCTTGCACTAAATGAAAAGGGAGTAGTGGAATGTATAGAACACCTCCCGGTGGTGAAGGAGTTTGCGGACGTGTTTCCGGAGGAGTTACCTGGGATGTCACCAAAAAGAGAATTGGATTTTACCATAGACCTGAAACCAGGGATTGAACCAATAGTGAGAACGCCTTATCGAATGTCGACCCCAGATTTGGAAGAGCTAAAAATGCAACTGAAGGAGTTGTTGGACCTGGGACTGATACGCCCTAGTGTGTCACCATGGGGTGCACCAGTTATTTTCATTCGAAATAAGGATGGATCGTGGAGGCTTTTCATTGACTACCATCAACTAAACAAGGCTACGATCAAGAATTAGTATCCCTTACCAAGAATTGACGATCTGTTCGATCAAATGAAGGGTGCGACGGTGTTCTCCAAGATCGATTTGTGATCAGGGTATCACCAATTAAGGATCAAGGAGGAAGACGTCCCTAAGACCGCCTTTAAGAAAAGCTTTGAACATTACGAGTTTACTGTTTTACCATTTGTATTGACAAACGCCCTAGGGATATTCATGAGTTTGATGAATGGGGTGTTCTGTGAGTACTTGGACAAGTTCATACAAGTATTCATTGACGATATTTTGATCTACTCTCGGACGATGGAGGATCATGATGAGCACTTGCGCTTGGTACTACAGTGTTTGCGAGAGAACAAATTGTTTGGGAAGTTGTCCAAATGCTCTTTTTATCAATCGAGGATTCACTACATAATGCATGTCATCTCTGATGAAGGTATCGTCATGGATCTAGCCAAGGTTAGGCTATTATGAAATGGCCTGCACCGACAAATGTCACAGAAGTGCGTAGCTTTATGGGTTTAGCAAGATACTATCGATGGTTTGTCGAGGGATTTTCAAAGATATCAAATCTGATCATGGAATTGCAGAAAAAAAGAAAGAAGTTTGTTTGGACTGAGAAATGCATAGAAGCATTTTGAAGGCTTAAAGAGTTGTTGACAACAATGCCGATACTAAAGGTCCCTGACATGGATACAGACTTCTTGGTATTCACTGATGCATCCAAGGATGGTTTAGGCGAAGTCTTGATGCAAGAGAGACGATTGATTGCTTACATTTCCAAGAAACTAAGAAGGCATGAGGAGAACTACGCGACACATGATTTTGAGTTATTAGCCATTGTATATGCCTTGAAGATTTGGAGACACTGCCTTGTTGGACAAAAATTTGAATTAAAGACTGATCATTGTGGACTACAACACATTTTTACGCAAAGCAACTTGAACGTGCGACAACGACGTTGGTCAAAATTGCTTAGCGAGTACGACTTTGAGATTACTTACATAAAGGGAACGGTGAACCGAGTGGCTGATGCTTTGAGTAGGAGACCACGTATATTTTCAGTGTTGCCTCTTCAGACAAATCTACATGAGAATATTCTCACTTTACAACATGACGATGACTGGTACAAAGAAGTCAAGGTTTTTATCGGACAAAACACAATGATGGTACCACGATATGAGGGATTCTCTTTTGATAGTGATGGGTTATTGAGGTTTAGAGTTCATATTTACGTACCACCAAATGACGAGTTGAGGATGTTGATCCTGAGCGAGGCTCATCGAGCAGTTTACATGGCTCACCCAGGAGTCACAAAGGTGAGGGAAGACCTTAAACCCTTATTCTTATGGAAGGGAATGAAGGCCGTCATAGTCAACTTTGTGGCTAGATGTCTCGAGTGTCAGCAGGTAAAGGATGAACATAGACACCCAACAAGATTACTTCAACCACATGCCATTCCGGAATCGAAATGGGAAGTTATTTCGATGGATTTTAATGTTGGATTGCCACTGACGGGAAGGAGTCACAACTTGATTTTTGTAGTAGTAGATACTCTGATGAAGAGTGCTCACTTTATTCATGTGCGTATGACGTATCAGGAACGTGACATAGCAAGAGTTTTCATCAGTGAGATTGTGAGGTTGGATGGCATGCCTAAAAAGATTATATCCGATCAAGGATCAGTGTTTATTGGACGATTTTGTATGAGTTTCCAAGAGGCCTTGGGAACCCAACTTAACTTTAGTACTGCGTATCACACAGAGACAGACAGACAGATAGAACGTATGAACCAAACCTTGGAAGACATGTTGCGTATGTACGTGATGGACCAAAAAAAGCATTGGGAGGAATTCTTGCCCCTAGTAGAGTTCGCTTATAACAACAGTTACCAGAGCACAACAACAGTTACCAGAGCACCATTAAGATGGCGCCTTTTGAGTTCCTTTATGGGCGACTATGTCAGATGCTCTTGAGTTGGGATGGGCTAGAGGATAGAGTTCTGGTGGGACTAGAAGTGATCCAAGAAATGGAAGAGAAAATGCAAACCATAAGAAAAAGGTTTAAAGAAGCGCAGGATCGACAGAAGAGTTATGCCGATGTGCACCGAGTCGACCGTAGTTACGAGGTCGGAGATCGAGTCTTCTTGGGGTTAAACTGCAAGAGAGTTCGATCAAGTTTGGAAAGGGAGATAAAATATTTTTTAGGTTTGTGGGACCTTTTGAGATTATGGAGAGAAAGGGGCCCATGGCCTATCAAGTAGCCTTGCCTGATTCTTTGAGGCGGATGCACGATGTTTTTCATGTATCTATTTTGATACATTATATTAGTGATCCTACACATGTGATTGACATGAGTTCCTTGCAGGTATCAGATGAGGAAGTGCTCAGGGCTGAGTCAGTCTGCATTTTAGATCATCACGTTCAACAGTTACGATGTCAAATGGTAGATCAGGTCAAGGTCCAGTGGGACAGTTATAGTCCGCACTCGGCGACATGGGAGGACGCATATGATATGGGCCAGCAGTTTCCATTTTTGTTTGATAGATAGACTTATGATACTATGACACACTTATTCTGGCATTTATACTGAGAAAATTTGGGATGAATTTTAGACCAAGAGGGGGTGTATGTAACATCCCACTCTGGCGCACTTAGAAAACTTATTCTTTGAGGACACTTGCTCGCAAGTGATCTGGATTTTTATGATGATAAAACATTTATCCTTGATGATGATGTGTTATGATAGATGACATGATGTTTTACTTCTTTGACATAAATAGGTTCTATTGACTCAGTTTTATTGAGTGTGCAGGGTTTTTGACCTGGAGGATGCAGAGGCATCGACAGAACCCTTGGACTATGGATTGAGTCAGGGAGTGTGTTATTTGAGTTGATTTATTTACCATTGAGTTGATTTATTTACCATGATATTTATTGATTTGATGATATGTTGTTGACATGTTCTGATAGGATGGTTGATGATGCAGGTTGACGATAGCTTGCCGACACAGCATGTCCAACGAGATATAAACATGAAGAAAAAATGAGATAACATTATGTTTAAACATGCAAACTTCATTTAAAATCCTCATTCAATCCAACATAAAATTCGAGGGAAATCTATACCAACAAAATAATGAGCGTACCTTGTCCTTATCGCCTGCCTTGAATGAAGTCCGCGCTTTGTGCCACTCCCGCTTGCTGACCATCGAGACCTCACCGGTACCTCCCAGCCAATCGCTAGGGGTACTCTGCTTCCCCCTTAGCTCCCCGAGCTGCAAAGGGGCCACACAAATCCAGAAGGTATGCCTAGCTTAACAGCTTGCCTGCAAGGCTGAGCTACCACTCCAATACAAGCTAAGAAATGCCCAACTCCTCACAAGAAATCAATCCAGTCACAATTCGGCCGCCTAATGATCCTAATAGCCCCCTCCCTATTTCCCCTCATCCCCCTTTCTTTTCTAGGGTTTTGAGCCCTACCAACTTTTCTAAATCACATTTATTTTTAAGTTTTAAAGAAAACCCTCCAAAATTTCTCTATCGTACAAGTGTCATTCATCCCCCACGTTTGTCCAAATTTATTTTCTTTAACTTATTAATTGTCTATGTTTCATTTATTACTTAATTTCCCTATTTTTATTAATCCCTTCCTTTTTTTAAAAAAAACCAAAAAGGTAAGTGCGCTAATTAATCTTTTAATTTTATTTTTAAATTCATAACCTTTTATACTCGTGCACATGAAATAATTTTATTACTTACTAATTGTCTATGTTTCCTTTATTACCTTGTTTCCCTATTTTTATTAATCCCTTCCTTTTTTTTTTTTAAACCAAAAAGGTAAATGCGCTAATTAATCTTTTCATTTATTATTTATTTAATATCTTTTGTTCTTCCACAAGTTAGGAATTAATTTCTTCTTTGTAAAATTTTAAAACCATTAGTTTTAATTTAAATCTTACCCTCGTCATCACCCCAAGAATTATATGAAGACCCAACTATTACTTAGGTGGGTTTTTGTTTAAATTGTTATTTTTATTCCAGGGTCTGTTCTTAAGGTTAGACTAAAATTTTACCCTAAAAGTTTTAGACTTAGTACTTAGATTCTGAACTGGGCGACACTGGGTTAGGGAATTTGTTTAAGGATTTCATAAGGCATTATTGTCTTAGGGATATTCAGGTTTATTTCCTTCATCCATGTCAATGCGACGTGCCCTTCAGGACACACCACGTGATCCAAGGGTGCCACTCGCCTCGTTCATTTCCTTTGCACGATGTGCCCTTCAGGATGCACCATGTGCTCCAAGGGTGCCACTTGCTTCTTGTGTTTCTTTTGTGCGACGTTCCCTTCAGGATGCACCACATGCTCCAAGGGTGCCACTCGCCAACTTGATTAATTGGTAGACATCTATAACCCCTGGAATCAACACTCCGCCAGGTGAACTTGTGGGAGACTAAGGGCTTTAAGGAATAAGGCCCCCACCTTATTGTGTGCCCCTTAGAATCATCGTGAGCGACTGTTATAGTCTAACCTCATAGCATCATGTATCCTCTCAAACTAGGTAATCGTTAACCTACAGTTCGAGCCACAGTGGGAGTGCTAGTAGGCTGTGGCAAGGCCTAGTAGGCTGTGGCAAGGCTGTTGTCCACACCTCTCCCTCAACCTCTCTAGAAATCATGTGTGGCCCCTTTACTCCATATGTGAGTCTGGTCGGCAAGCTATTGTCAGCCTGTATCATCAACAATCATGTCGGAACATGTCCATAACATATCATCAAATCAATGAAATATCACAGTAAATACATCAACCCAAATAGCACACCCCTGACTCAATCTAGAGTCCAACGGGTTCCATCGATGCCTCAGCATCCTCAAGTTCCAAAACCGTACACACTCAGTAAAACTGAGTCAGTAGCCCCTGTCTATGTCAAGGCAGTAAAACATCAAGTCATCTATCATAACACATCATAATCAAGGATAAATGTTTTAACATCATAAAAGTCCAGATCACTTGCGACTAAGTGTCCTCAAAAATATGTTTACTTAGTGCGCCAGAGCGGGATGTTACACCTCAGCTCCTTATGATTCAACATCTCTTCTCTGTGCTTATGAAATGTGAGCTTCACCTCCTCCTTTTTTACTTTTCTTAGGACATTCCCAAGACATGATCCCTATTTTTCCACAGGCATAACATCTTACCTCTCCTCCTTCTCTTCTTCCTCTTCCTCTCAAAGAAATTCTTCCACCACCGTGTCTTCCTCGGGAAATTCCTCCTCTTTCCAAGTGACTGTGTGGTTTCTCAGCCTCATCCTTAGGATTTTATTATTTGGAATGGGTAACTTCCTTTATTTTGTTTTGGGATGGGATTTTACCTCTCCCTCGCTGGCCTTGGTTTCTGTCTAACTTCTTCTCTACCTTCAGTGCAAACTGATAAGCATCCTCCACTATATTTATCGACATCATGCTGAGCTTATCGTGGATTTCATATCTCAGGCCATTCATATATTTGGAAAATTTTTCTTGATCTCTCTCTCTTTTTCCAGTTATGATTTTCAACCTATATAACTCCTCTGTGTACTCATTAACTATCATCCCTTTCTTTCTCAGGTCTGGATCTTCTTAAACAGATTGATCTGATAATATTTGGGCATGAAATTAGCCTTCATCTTTTCTATCATCCTATCCCAATTATTTATCTTATGTTTTCCTTGGATCATCCTCTTAGCCTGCATTTCATCCCGCCATAGTTTTGCATGTCCTTTGAGTTAGGTGATAGGCTATTTCACCTTTCTCTCTTCATCGACATCTTCATAGTCGAAATGTTTCTCGATGGATCTTATCCAATCCAACAGCTCTTCAGCATCCAAATTTCCTTCATACATTGGGACCTCTATCTTGGCTCTTCCTCCCAATCTAACAACTACTCTCAGCATGCATTCTTCGATGATATACTCTCCAACATCAGGTGCTTGTCTCTGTGATGCCTCCATCTCCTCTAATCTCACAGAAAGTTCTCACATCTCCCTTTCTACAACTCAATTGGCTAAAGGTGGTCAGACGTGTGCTCTTCCGATCTCTAATCTCACAGAAAGTTCTCACATCTCCCTTTCTACAACTCAATTGGCTAAAGGTGGTTTTTCTCGTCTCATTGGTGGAATTGTGTTGACTGTCTGTCACACACAGAGTAAAACTTCAAGTTATTCTGTCTCCTCTCCTTTTCTTGTTGTTTGCAAGAAAAACTTCGGCACTAATACCACTTGATGTAGACCCCCCTTCTCTCCTAAGGGTTGGGAAACCTCCCGGTCTAGGATCGATCAAGAAACCTAGTCTGATCGACTCTTTGGGAGTCTTCTAGACCCAAACCCACTTACAGAGGTCCTTTACAAAAATATGTAGGTCGTATGAGATCCACGAGTTCCCTCCTGAGCCTTGTTCAACATTCACATGAATCAGACACTAGATCTCCACTAGCTAGCTCCTTTTGTTATGTGACCATGTCTATGAACACTCGTCGAACCAAAGGTGCATCACGATTTTGCATATTAGGTGTTTTCATATAAGCCAAACTTGATTCTCTAACTTTTGAAATCCCAACATGGGGCCTAGCGCATCCTAGCTCTTCCCTTATCCTTCAATGATGTGACCCCTTACCATGACCCCGGGCCAATATCCTGAGCATGTCACGATTTCATGTATCAAGAACTCCTAATGTGTTTCACCTCTATTCTTCCCAGGTCCAAACTCTTGATGCCTCAGATTTGACGGTCTAGATCCTCCCTCGACCCAATGACTCAGGTCATATCGTGCTCAATCCCAACTCCAGAAATGAAAATATTTCAGATCGACAAATTAATGGCTCATGCTCCTCTAGATCTGACGACTACTATCAAATTGTAGACTCAAATTTTGCAATTTCCCAGAACTCTTTCTTTTAATTTGTCGAGTTGCAAACTCCCAATGAAACCAGATGTACGGTTAAGCTCCCTCATCCGATCAACCTCTGTGATCAAATCATCATCTCATGATTTGCGAGTTCTTACAACTCTGTCTTTGACTTCCTTGAGTCACGAGTCAATGAAACGTTGTTATCTCACCATGTGTCCCCCTTGATGAATGGTTTTGATGATTTCAGGATCTTGTAACGTTGCTCCTCCTATGTACTTTCAAAGATTATGGTTAGTGCACTTCACCTTGATTGGGCGACTATGATTCTTATGCACTCAGACCGAATGACTGAGATCTTTCCCCCTCTTTTATTTCTCCTCATTGTATGGACATTGATTGAATGGTCTAGATCTTTCCCCCTGATCTTACACTTTCTTCAGACTCAGAAGATTTTCTAAGGGTTCAAAGGCTTCAACCTTTGTCCTTCCTATGAGTTTGTTTCTTGGAGCTCTTTAACACTTATGAAAAGTGTTATTACCCCTGATCTTGGTCTCTTGAAGACTTAGAATTCCGACACACTCCTTACATTTAAGGGATTTCGATAACACAGATCCGAAGGATTTCTCGAAGATAAATTCCTCTCTCCCTCCTGGTATTCTCCTTTCCTAGTTCTTCGACTTTTGCAAAGTCCCTTTGAAACTTAGTCGAATCTTGGATTTGTGCACTCCTTGCACTAGATATTTACGTAGGGTTCAAATTATTCCAAGCCACTATGCATGCCTTGAACCAGTCTCTTTGCAGTCCTAGCAAATGGAAAGTTTCGTGCTATCTCTTCTAAACTTCAGAATCAAAACATATTCCATCAACACACTCCTTGTGTTCTATGTGCACACTTTGCACTGCTCGTCAGAAGATAAATAGTTGAAACGTATCCTAACATTCATAGTTCCATTTGTTCATAATGAAATTCATTAATTAATTCATGAAAATAAAATAACAGGGAACTGCAAATAATGTCTACCTATGCATTGGATCAACTTTCCCTCTATTATATTCATAAGTGAAAAGTGGTTAAAACTGTAAATGAAAACCAAAAACTGAAAAACTTAGAAATCTCCTCCTAACTCTTATCTCATTTTCTCCTAGTATCATCTAAGTACTTCCATCTATCCTCATTCGAGCATACAAGGCCTCTATTTATCTCAGAGAGCTCGTAGGGTTCTCCTTGGCTACTTGTCTACATCAAAACTTATCCTGACATCTATCTTAGTATGGTCGCACTCCAGAGATGGAGTGGAAACTCCCACTTCTCTCATGATCACTCAAGCATGCCTCAAAGATTTTTTCGGCACTGAGTTAAAGCATATTTAAAAATATCGGTTGAAACTGCCAGTGTTTAGGTCTCGTATAGATTCCGATACGTTGATAGGTATTTCTCTACGTGTTTGCCAAAAATGCTCCTGCATCACATTGTTAACTTGAAAGTTGTTGAAAACCCTTAATAATGTTATAGTATATTAGAATAGAAATCGGGACCTGGGATTATGTTAAGTAATAAAGAAAAAAGTATATAAATCTCTCTTCTTGCAACTGATAGGATTGAGTGGATTCCCATATTTTGAGCTTAAAGGACTTCAAATGTAAGTTACAAAATATGAAAACCTACGACAGATTTGTAAGCTTATCATTAGTACTAAGATCCAACGCTAACTACAGAAAGAAAATAGGAAGCCTCATGCATACCCTTGGGTAAAGGATTGTTATAGCTATAGAATAGGTTGTACGGATTTAAAATGACTACCTTATTAAACAGAGTGGGATCTATCCGTAACCGAATAATTTGATGATGGTTGAGTTATGTTTTTAGGAAAACATAATCAATATTCTTAAAAGTTATATGAAATGTCTATTTTTCATACTGTTTCCTTTGTATGACACTTATATATTGTATGGAAATAGAGAACCACAATAAAAAAAAGAAAAGAAGGATACACCTTAAGCATAAAGTTCTTCCAACATATATATCACAGTGAAACCTTCTCACCTATAGTTTTTTTTGAAGTGCATCAACCTCCATAGTTACTTGGGTCACTATTAGAATAATCTTTTTATCAATATGAAAATATTACAGTCAAAAGCTAGACTTGTTTTCTTCTATGACTCAACAAAATTACAAAGGAATAACATTTATGAGGGAAGTTTTGTGAGAAAAGGAAGAAATGTTCTAAATCATTGAATCATCAAATATCACTATCCCACCACTAGAACTGGCATTAAAAACAACATAGTACTCTTGCAAAAAGCCATGTGAAATATGGGTGGTGGAATGACGGGATTGGGTAGAAACCTAGCTCAACAATGGACAATGGTACATATGGTTAATACATGGTAAAGTGTTAGGTCTCCTCTGGGTACTTGCCTTGAAGTCTTGTATGACTAACATTAAAAGAAAACTTTCCAACTCTTTTCTTGGTACAAGCTATTAAAAAAAGTTCCCCTTGGTCATCAAAGGTTATCCTTTGTATATCGATCCCACCACTGGGATTTTGAGAACACTCTTTTAGCTTGACCAATTATTTCTTGAGTGACTTTTTTTTCTCCCTTTCTCTTTTTACCTCAATTAAGGCATTGATTATTTCTAGTTCAATATATACTTCACCTTCTTCTTCATAATCTTATTTATCATTTTGAATTTCCAATGCCATAAAGAGAACTATTTTTGAGTCATAGTCATTATCATCATCCTCATCAGATGAGGACTATCTTCTCTTGAGTAGAGGATTTTGTTGAATGGTTTTCTTTTATTTCCCTTTTTGTTTCCCTTTTGTTATTTCTTTTCTTTCTTGGGAACTTCTTGTTCATCACTTTCTAAACTCTTAGCATAAGGACATTTAGCAAAAAAATGACCAATTTTACCACAATTAAAATATTTAAAAGTAAGCGTACCTTCATACTTGTCAATTAATTTCTTCAACTTCCTTACGAAGTTGGCTATTTGTTCATCTTCATATGAATCATCGTTGCAGTTGTAGTTTGATTTTGAATTTTTCTTATTCTTTCTTATCTTCTTGGTTTCTTTGAAGGTTGTTTCCTTATTGGATGGATTATCCTCTTATGTTCTCATTTCATAAGTTGTACATATCCCATGCAGCTCATCCATGTTGAATGTAGAAATATCTCATCTTTCTTCTTGGGCTAAAATATTAGGATCAAATATCATTGGAAGAGACCTTAATACCTTTTAAGCAATTACCGATTATTTAATTTCTTCTCCTAAGACTCTAATAGCGTTCACTATTTCATCAACTCACAGAAAATAAGCTGTAATATCTTCATCTTCCTTTGTTTTTAGTTGTTCAAATTGAAATCTATAATTTTTAAGATTTACCCCTTTGACTTTGACATCTCCTTCATGAACATTTTTAAATTAGTCCCAAACATCCTTTGAAGAGTCACAATGCATAGCATTGACAAAAATTGAACTAGTCATGACACTCCCAATAACATTTTTATCCTCTCGATTTTTTTCACTAATTGTATTTCCATATTTATTTGTTGGGGGAGTGGAAGGTGCCTTGTATCTATCTACTACTGCTTTCCAGACATCAAATAATTATTCTCACACATATTTTTTCATCCTTATGCTCCAGAAAGCATAATTCTGACCATAAAAATAGTGGTGTTCCATTCTTAGTGCACTCCATGATCTACCTTCGAGTGATTACACTATTTCTTAAGGACATTCTCTGATACCAATTTTTAGAATATTCACTAATACTCACAGGGGGGTTGAATCAATATTGAGTACTTTTTACCATTTTTAACCATAAAATGTAAACATTAAATTGTCAACAATTTATCATTTATGATTGAATTCAAGATATCATAAACATATACCCAAAAATACACAACACATGAGAATTTTTCGTGGAAACCCAAATGGGATAAAACTATATATATTAATATATTACATCCACATGAAACACGAACTTCCAAGATTCTACAACACCATATGGAAGGAGGCACCAAATCCTTGTTTACACGATCTAAACTAAAGGAGGATACAAATCCATAAATCCTCTAACTCCAACTGGAAGGAGGATCCAACTGTAACATCCCCCAAAAATAAATTATTTTTATGTTTGAAATTTCTTAGGAAATTATTTCCATTTTTGGTAAATTCAAAATTGGATTTTTTTTTCCATTTATGGAAATTTCAAATTTCAAATTTGGTTAATTCTAATTGATGATTATGACTATTGGGAAGAGATCTGATTTGACCCAACTAACTATTTGACTATGACAATTCTATGAAAAAAATTATTTTATAAATATTGCTTCTGGACAAATGGAACAACCATGTTAAAATCAATTGACAATGACTCCATGAGTGGGGAACATGTTGGAACTACCTTAGGGATGATTGTTACAAGTGGAAAATAAAGAATTTGGCCATTAGCATCCCGTGAAAATCAGGTATTTGGAAAACTACGAAAATTCCCAAGGGGAAAAAAGACCTAGGCAAAAATGGCTTTTGATATATAGCATATGAGAGGAGGTAGGACATTTCCTAGTATGATGGAGGAAGGATAATGATCTCTTTCTCTTATGAACATTGAATTGATATTATGAACAGTCATGGTCAAGCTAGGGGGTGAATAAAACAAGTGACATTAGTTGTTTCATTCTAAGGTTGGGAAGAACCTGGTTGTTCCCTTTGTCTTTCAACGAACTAGTTCAGATATATTCATCTGCTCTTTTTTGGTTATATATCTCTTTTTTTAAATGGCTATCAGAATACATCTACACAATATTGGGTGAATTATTTTCTGTTGAAATTCCTTTTAATTAATAATCATTTTGATTTTAAGTGACTGAAAGAGTAGATCTAGCATAATATTTTGTGAATTATGGATGAGAGTTAAACTGCGAATGGTTGGGAACACACGTAGGATAAACCCCCTGCCAGTTTAATTTTATACTTCGATAAAAAAACTACATGTACATCCCAATTTATGAGTAGGATCAAAGTTATGCGAACATGTTGGATTGTTTCTAGTTTAAAAACAAAGTCAATCCAAATCTATTTTTAGATAGTATGAGTCCTGTGTTTATATAAGTACAAGAATAGAAAGTAATTATACATTCGCACCTTACTGTAAAGGATTATACAAAGTCATAACACTCACATAATATCGATGTAAGGTAAGGATAGCATTGAATATTCATATAGAGTTATCTCTCTCTCTCTCTCTCTCTCTCTATATATATATATATATATATATATATATATATATGCCAGCACATAAATTTGATATTCACTCTTTCTTTTTCGTTGAGATCCAATTTAAAGGAATATAAATCCTCAGAAATACATAAGCTTAATTCCATACAACACATGACTCTAGGTTCAAACTATAAATCCAATAGATATTAAAATACAATAGAGGACAATAGTGTAACTAAATCTTTTTGGAATTTTTGGAATACACAATGACATAAAGTAAATAGCATGCAAAATCGAAATGAGAGACCTGGAAAGGAAATTATTATTAAAGGAAAATGAACAGACTAACAGATAATAAATGAGAATATGAGATAATGGAAAAAGAGTAAAGCTACAGGACTAAACAAGAAATCGTTGAATTTCTCATATAATAGATCTATTTCTTTGCAAGATTTGACTATTTGTTTTTCCACCCAAAAAATCAAATATACAACTTTTAAAAATACATGAAGATATTCTAATTATATCATTCAATCAGTTAAATAGTAATGAGGTTACGATCCTCATTCCCTTCTATTAAAATTAAAGGTATAGAGCTAAAGGAATGGACTATTTTTTAATGGACTTTTCACCACAATGTTAACCCTCTGATTTTTGAATAATATCAATCCTTATAAAACCTAGGACACTCCTTTAAGAGCAGTGAAATGAAACCCAAATACCTTTTTTGAAATTGATAGGAGCCTACATCCATATTGTGCATGGTCGAAGACCATGCAAGGGATTTCAAATTAATATTAGTAAAATACAATAGAAGTAAGACGAATGTAAGCTTTCAAGAAAATGATAAATGATAGAAAGATTTTATATCAGAGTGACACTTAAATTATGAAATGTATATTTGATGTCCTTCCCTTGTCGTGTTTTGGTTGGGTAGATGTCTCGGGCTGAGGGGAGGATAGTTTAGGGACTTCTTGATGGGTACCCTCGCAACAACAGGGTCCCATCATTAGTGTTGGTTCCAAAATCATATCAATCAATTTTTTATGTAATGAAATGAACAAAACAATGCTAACATTTAAATACAAATTTCATAAGTCCTGTCATGCGAGTAGGATGAAGGCATCGTCCAAACGTTACACACAGAAAAAAATGTTATACGAAATGTTGATATCAAAACCTACTATGAACCGACTGTCTACGTCGAATAGGGTATTTTCAATCAATGATAAATACAAAGTTATCCTTCTTACTGAATTTAACAGTCTTCAAATGGTGTAAACTACCCACAGACAACGATAATAATAATAGGAAATACACTTAATCCAAGAATTTTTACAAACTCAAATAATCATATGTTGTACGGTATTCCCTAATGAACTGATTTGAAACACAGAAGTCACTTTTTTTCTTTTGTGCCAAATAGGAATGCATTAACCTTTAAGGAAGCATTACATTCATAAGGACCAGTTAAAGGCCAAGGAAACTGCAGAAGGGTGGGTTCTGTTCTTTTTAATAAATGTAAAATAATATGCATTATACAGTGTGGACATTCAAACTCCAAACTAGAACCCCGCAAAGTATTGCATAAGTTTAATACCTAGACGCAAGGCATATGAACAAAGGGATTGTAAAGAATGTAAGAGAAAATAATGAATCCATAAGATTGAAATACACACGAGAACGAACACAGATGCAAATTATTTAAAAATCAGAAACGAGGGAATGGGATGCCAAGCCCTCTCAAGAAGATAGAGGAAAGAAAACAATAGTAAGTATCTACTTATCTAGGAAAGGGTATACTTCCAGAAGTTACAAAAAAAAATGATAATGGGAAACTCAATCAAAAATCATAATAAGACTTTCAGTACGAGGGTTTCTTTCACTATAATGAAACCCTGAGTTTTTGTTTAATTACTAGATTACAGTAGTATCGTAAACTTACCAGGGAGGAGGAATAATGATGTCTGTTCCACTGGATAACATCCTCCAAATCAACAGTCTTCTCTGCTGAGAAAATAATATGTAGAGCCATTTCGGGGAACCTCACAATGAAAATAGAAAACTCACTTAACCCTATGAGGAGATCTTACTACGAAGTTAAAATGATGAGGGTATGAAGGTTGGTTTGGCCATGTGATGGGGAAAAGTTGGCGTGACTAGATTGGATGACATGTCAGGTGAAAACCATCCAAAGTCACACACATAGGACCTCCAATAATAACAGGTGCATAACCTTAACTCCTTTTTGACAAGTAAACCCTTCTCCTCATATCAAGAATCACAGAGTTAAGAGCAGTCCCTTTGTGACATGACTAGTTGGAACACATTAACCCCAACCGTTTTCGTTTCAGTTAACATATGGTACATTAACTTGGACCAATTGAGGTACATTAAATATGGTATTAGAGAAAAGGTTACAACACTTGGACCTTGAACAGGGCCAAAATATTTACTTAACACATATTTTTGTCTATGCAAAACTAACAAACCATTATTGCTACAAACATAAAACTCTTTTTCTATTCTGTTATTATCATGGCAGCCTAGGATGAAGCAGAAATCAGACTTCAGGGCAATCCTGGACAAAGACCACCTGAATATCAGAGACAAAATAGTGACAGAATCTCACCTACTAAAGTTCTTGAAATGATGAGAAATCTCATCATTGAGTTGCATGTTTTTAAAGAAGACAATGAGAAACTGAAAAAGGAACAACAGGAATAGCAGGAAATAAATAAAGTCATGTTGCGAAGTATAGTGACAAAGAAAACCCCAAATGATGATAACAAGGAAGAAGAGGTCAGTAAAAATGCCTCCAATAATTCTGGTCCTAAAGTAGAGAAAGGGGACAACACATCTGAAGGCACACCTTCAGGTGAAGATAAAAAACAAATAGGAAGAAAAAGGAAACATGTGGATCACCTTGAGGGATAGTTTAATAAAATCAAACCATCTACCTTTGAAGGGGAATCCATAAGATGGGAGGAATATTAAGCATGGTCATTAGACATCAAGAAGTATTTCCATATATACAACTATTCCAACAATATGAAGGTCAGAATAGCCATCTATGATTTGAAAGGAAAATCCAACATTTGGTGGCAAGACTTCAAGTTGGCCAAGGGTCTAAAGGAAAAACATATGGAATGGTCTGAATTTAAGAAATAATTTAAGAAACAATACCTATTTGAAAGATAATATGAAAGAAAAAACAAATAATTTTATGAGCTATGACTTGGTCAAATGGCTATGGAAGATCTGATAAACAAATTCCGGGAATTACTAATGTTTGTACCTTATATCTGGGAGGATAAAGTGAAAATCCATCGATTCCTAAGATGTTTACCACATTCCTACAAGGACATAATAAAATTTGATAATCCCAAGTCCTTGAGTGAATTATTCAGGAAATCCAAAATGTGTTACGACCAATACAAACAGTGGTCATAATTTCCCAAGGCTTGGAAATACAAGAAACAATACTGAATGAACTAGCGAAAGAAAGGATATTAACTAGCTTCTCATCGAAAAGTACAAAAAAGTTTTCCAATGAAATATTTTTACTCCAACAATAAAGAGACCTAAGTAGGTGGTAAACCAGTAAATCTAGGGAGAAAGAAGTTTGGGGACAACCCCCATGAACTGCTAAAATGATGGGAATGTGGAGAACCTCACCTAAGGAGGAACTGTCCACATTTGATTTCAGCAACGAGAACTATTGTAAATAACTTATAGGAAGCCTCTATAGTAGGAGATGTAGGAAAAATCCTACATCGGATCAATGCAGCCGTGGATGGCCGACAAGCTCACCACCAGTCCTCTGTGGTGGAAATTGAAGGTAAAATAAATAACACTCATATTTTTGTTTTAATTGATTCTGGAGCTACATTGAGTTATATCACTCCTAGTATAGTGGAGTCAAATAAACTTAAGAAAATAGGACATGCAAAATCTTGGTTGGTACAAATAGCAACAAGAAGAAAAAGAAAAGTTTTCGAGTTTATTTTTTATTATGAATTCAGTTTAGGAGGTCAAAAGATAAAGACAAATCTGAAAATTCTACCATTAGGGTATTATGATGTAATTATCATAATGGATTGGTTAGAAAGGCATAAAGCAGTATTATATTGTTATGAAAAATTACTCAAGTATAAAGATTAAAATGACACGGCTAGGACAATTCAAGGTATACAAAAACCAGTCTTAGTTAGACAGATTTTAGCAATGCAATTCAAGAAATGCATGATAAAGGGTTGTCAAGTTTATGCCATCCAAGTAAAAAACCTATTAGAAAAACAAAATAAACCCAACTTAGAGGATTTTTCCATTTTACATGATTTCATAGACGTGTTTCTTGATGAGATACTTGAATTTCCCCCAAGGAGGGAGATAGAATTTTCTATCTCCCTATTACTTGGTTCAACCCCTATCTCTAAACCACCTTACCAAACGAGTCTATTGGAATTAATAGAACTAATTCAACCCCTATCTCTAAACCACCTTACCAAACGAGTCTATTGGAATTAATAGAACTAAAAATTCAATAGTAGGAATTATTGGACAAAGACAATATTCGATCGAGTGTTTCACCATGGGGAGCACCAATCCTCTTTTTGAAAAAGAAAGACAAAACTTTAATATTATGCATCGATTACAGACAATTAAACAAAATGACTAGGAAGAACAAGTACCCCTTACCATGGATAAATGATCTATTCGATCAAGTAGGAGGGGCAAAGATTTTCTCGAAATTGGATTTATGATCTGATTATCACCAGGTTAGGATAAAAGATGAGGACATAAGTAAGACAACATTCTGAATGAGATATGGACATTACAAATTTGTTGTTATACCTTTTTGACTCACTAATGCGTCAACCACATTTATGTCCTTAACAAACATTATTTTCAATCAGTACTTGGACAAGTTTGTGTTGGTATTTATTGACGACATTCTAGTATATGCTAAAATAGAAGAATAACATGAAAATCACTTAATGATAGTTATGTAAACCTTAAGGAATCACAAACTGTATGCTAAGTTCGATAAATGTGACTTTTATCATAAGAAAATACAATACCTAGGACATATAATATCTGAAGAAGGCATTGCAGTCGACCTGGAGAAAATAAGAGCCATCATGGAATGGACGATCCCTAAGAACATAACATACATTTATTCATTTATGGGAATCATTGGATATTGCTGCAGATTTATAGAGGGATTTTCCAAAATTGCATACCGTATCACATCACTACAAAATAAGGGAACCAAGTTTAACTGGTCACAAAAATGTCAAGACTTTTTTAATAAGTTAAAAGAATTATTAACGATTACACCCATTTTAAAGATAGCATATCTAGAGAAAGACGTCACCATCTATTTAGATGCGAGTAAACAAGGACTAGTTGGTGTCCTAACTCAAGAAGGGCACATCATTTGTTATGAGTCCCGAAAACTAAAGGAACATGAACAAAACTACGTCACTCATGAATTAGAGTTGGTGGTTTTTATACATGCCTTTAAGATATGGCAGCACTACATAGTGGGCAGAATGTTTCTATTATTGACTGACACAAGCGATGTGAAATTTTTGTTTAATCAGACAGACCTTAATGCAAGACAAGCAAGATGGCTATCCTTCTTGAGCGAATTTGACTTTGAGGTAAGACATATCAATGGTAAGTAAAACAAAGTGGTTGATGCTTTGAGAAGAAGAGTTCATAGGTTGTTTGAAATAAACATTAGCAGGGTAGAAAGCGATCTTGAACAAAGGATAAAGACTGCAGGTAAGAACGATGAAAATTACACTAAAACAATGGCAAAATTTCAGAACACTACAGAAAATTTAGACAAAACAAATCTGAGTGTGGACAAAAATGGTCTACTATGATTTAAAAAAATATATATACATACCAGATTCGATAGATTTAAAGTTAACATTTTTGCATGAAGTTCATAAAAAACCATATTATGGTCATCCAAGATACCAAAAAACGATACCACGACTAAGAAATTTATTTTATTGGCCTAATATGAAGGGAGAAACAACATAATACTTAGCTAAATGTCAAGGTTGTCAGTAAGTAAAATGTGAACACCAACATCCAACCGGCCTGTTACAACCCTTACCTATGCTAGAATGGAAATGGGAGACTATATCACTAGACTTTATTACAGGTTTTCCTAGAACTCAAAAACATAATGATTCAATTATGGTGGTAATCGAGAAACTTAGTAAGTCTGCACACTTTATTCCTGTAAAGCCTACTTTTAAAGCTATTAATATCATTGAAATATTCATGAAAGAAATTTTTAGACTGTATGGTATTCCTAAAATGGTGATTTTGGATAGAGACATAAAATTTACATCTTCTTTTTGGAAACAATTGTTTGCAGGGTTAAATACTAACTTGAATTTCAGCACAAGTTATCATCCAAAAATGGATGGATAGACTGAATGAACAAACCAAATTGTATAATATATTCTCCACAAATACGTAAGAACAAAACCAAGCAAGTGGGAAGACTATCTGCACTTGGTAGAATTTGCATACAACACTGGGTACCAAACTTCAGCTAAAATGAGCCCTTTCAAAGTACTGTATGACAGAAAATGTATGACTCCAATTAGCTAGGATAACCTAGTTGACAGACTCATGGTTGGACCAGAGATTCTCTAGAAAATGGAGAGCACGGTAAGAAAAGTATAATAGAACTTAAAAGAGGCACATGACAGACATAAAGGTTATGCGGACACGAAAAGGAGACACCTGGAATTTCAATTGGGAGACCACATCTATTTAAAATTCAAAGCCCAAAAAATTTCACTAAAACTAGGGAACTATGCCAAGTTGTCACCCAAGTTTTTTCGGCCTTTAGAGATCTTATCTCAAATTGGACACATAGCATACCAACTTGCACTTCCTGCCAATCTAAAAATTCATAATGTATTTCATGTTTCTTTGTTAAAGAATCATGTTCATGACCCTGCTCATATGATCGATTGGAACTTGGTGCAGGTGGAACTAGAAGGCGAGTTCCAATCAAAACCTTTGTGCATTTTGGATAGGAGAGAAATCACACTTCGGAATAGGGTCGTCACCCAGGTAAAAGTGCAATGGAAGCACTTTAGCCCTGATGAGGCCACTTGGGAGTTGGAGGGAGATTTGCAAAAATATCATCCAATCTAGTTCCGAGAAACGAATGAACACTGAGGACAGTTTTTTATTGAAGGGGGAAAGGATGTAACATCCCCGAAAAAATAAATTATTTTTAAGTTTGAAATTTCTTAGGAAATTATTTACGTATTTAGTAAATTCGAAATTGGAAATTTTTTTCCATTTATGGGAATTCTGAATTTTGAATTTGGTTAATTGTAATTGATGATTATGATTGTTGGGTAAAGATCTGATTTTACCCAACTAACTATTTTACTATGACACTTGTATGATGAAAAATATTTTAAAATTATTGTTGATGGAAAAATGGAACAACCATGTTAAAATCGACTGACCATGTCTCCATGAGTGGAGAACATGTTGGAACTACCTTAGGGATTATTGTTACAAGTGGAAAATCAATAATTTGACCACTGGCAGCCCCTGAAAATTAGGGATTTGGAAATATGTGAAAATTTCCAAGGAGGAAAAATACCTAGTCATAAATGGCTTTTGATATATATCATATGAGAGGAGGCAGTACATTGCCTAGTATGTTGGAGGAATGATGTAACATCCCGCTTTGGCGCATTGAGAACACTTATTATTTGAGGACACTTGCTCGCAAGTGATCTGGACCCTTTTTATGTTAGACCTTTTATATTTGATTATGATGTGATTGACAGATAACATGACGTGTTACTATTTGATGTAGACAGGTGCTATTGACTTAGTTTTATTGAGTGTGTAGGGTTTTTGACATTGAGGATGCAGAGGCATCGGTAGAACCCCCTTGGACTCCGGACTGAGTCAGGGAGTGTGCTTTTGGGTTGATATGTTTATTATGATGTTTCATTTGATTTGATGATTTGATGTCGACATTTCTGACATGATTA
>CBVK0101045051.1:559-11133 GCA_900067695.1 Picea abies | reverse complement strand
GGATCGGTAAGAAGACCCTAGGTTGATTCATCACTCTTGTATTTACTTTGCCCAAGTTGTGAAAGAGTTCTTTTGGACTATGACACATATACTGTTACATAGATCCACTTTGTATTGGTCATGGTTATGTATTATCATCTCATAGATCCACTGTGTATTTTTCATGGCTACGATCAATTCAGGTCATAGGAGTATAGATCCACAGTTTATCTTCAGTGGCTATACCTTTTTTCAATATAATTATGGATCCGCAGTGTATTTTATGGTGACCATACCTAAAAAGTCTTTATCACTCAAGCATAGGTATGCCTGCCTTGGGTTTTGAAACATGTCATAATATTTGTTTGATGGTTGTGTGCAACTTTTTCCAGTCTCTCTGCGTCCATACCCTTGCTTGAAAAATTCTACAAAGTACTTCATTCATCATCATCTTCTAACTTCATACTTTGGGGGGAAATCTATTACACCTCAAATTTACTCACTTCGATAGTGTCACAAGTTTCGTCATTACGAGTGTTGTAAGTGTCGCATATTGTTCGCAACTGTCGCATCTTGACTACAAGTGTTGCAAGTGTCACAAACAATATGCTTCCATATTGCCTATGTCATGCCCATAATGACATCATAAAGACACTTAAAGACACCTCAAAGGTGGTTTGGAAGAAGAAAAATCATTTGGCAGAAAGTACAAACCCTTTGCCATTGGAAAAACCATAAAAAAAATTGAGTTTTGTGGAGGAGTGCTCCCCTACCCATTATCAGGGAGTGCTAGTGCTCCCTAGGCCTCTCTGGGGGAGCGTTTGAGTGCTCTGTGCACCCTTATGGGGGAGTTCTACCCCATCTTCAGAAAATTTTTTAGTTTGTTGAGGGAAATTAGGGAAGAATCTCTCAATTCTTGAAGGTGGTTGGATTCGAGGAGATGGTCAAGGCATATCTTAGGGAAAATCCTCAACTAAAGGAGAGGAATCTTCAACCTATCCCAAAGATCTCTCAAGTAGTTGGACCTCTCCAAGGTTATTTAAAGAGGATTTCTCATGGTGAAAGGGTACATTACATGCAGAAGGAAGTTGGAGAATTACATCAAACTTATGATCTCATGAGTGAGATTCCATCAAAGCTATCAGTGGAGATTGATTGAGCAAAGGGGTTGGACAAGGAGAACTAGAAGAAGTTGTTGTACCTTCATTCAAAGGATTGTAAGTACTTTTACTTGTTCTCATTATTATAATCAATGCCAAGCCTTTTTCTTTCAAACTTGTACTTGTTCCATATACGTTTGTCTGCAGTAGATGGATCTATGTTTGAGATAATCTCAGTAGAGTAGGAAGTATTTTGTACTTTTGTTTGTCTTGCAGGACCTACCAAGGAGCTCAAGATCGAAGCTCAACCTAGACCTTGCAAGGACAAACGACATTCATAAGTTACATACCTTCCTCCTTCTCTTTCATCCATCAGCTTAATTAGATCTAAAAGGAAGTCAGTGTCTATGTTAAGCACTTTCTGTCTTAGAGTTAAGGGTCTAACTCTCAAGAGAAAATCTACCTGTCTGCAGGGAGATTTTCCTACAATAGTATGTGGTGGATTACTAGTGACAGTTCTCTAGGTACTCTGGTGGCTTGGATTACTCTGATTTCTTAATACTATTGAATCAACAAGAGGGATAACAATACTTACTTTGATGGTCGACGCATTTTTTGAGGTTTCAGGTTCTTCCTGGTGAAGCTCTTTAGTTTTTCCTTCCTCTGCCCTAGCAGGTTCTGAATGTTATTTGTCTGTCAGTTATGCCTCTTCTCCACTGTAGAAACCCTCCTCCCCATGGTTCTTCTTAAATAGTTTTGCAAGGTGAGCTTCTCAGAACACTCTCCCACTGCACGTATGTTCATCTTCTGTGTCATTGTCGTAGTCTGAATTCTTGAACATTATCCTTTCTAGATCCGACCAGTCTATTGTATCTTCAAGATGTTCTTCTCATGCAATAGCATCTTGAGTCTCAACTTTAGGAATTGTAAAAATTCCCCTCTTGATCCCTTGAATAAATATCTCTCGGCTTGGCTGTATGACTCTACTCTGTCAACAACAAACTTGGTGATGTACCCTCCAATGGTACTACCAAACCAATGATATTTTGCTTGTGATATGGTGTTATCATCTCTTTTGACCTTCTTGATCATCTTCGACATCCAAACCACAGGAGGTCTAGATTGGATCTCAAACTGGGTGTCTATTAATCTAGCTAGCAACTCATACAGCTCCTGATGGATTCCCCCAAAGAAAATTTTGTGTATATCCATAAAGATAGATTTCTCCAACCAATCCTCTATACTAAGATTAGGGTTCTTGTTCTGGGCTTCAAAAAAGTCCTTTTCTTGATCCTCTATCCACTTTTGAATCTTTGTCTTGGATGGAAACCACCTTGACATTCCCTCAAGAAGATTCATGTCTCGGTAATGGAACCATTTGTTGGCACAGGGGCAGACCCAGGGTTCATCTCCAAGAGCGCACCAACAAGCCCTAATTGTTAGCCCTTTTGACAACACCTACAAAGCAGATGTAGTCTCACCTGAAGAAGTTATGAGGGGGTTGCACGATAGATATGTCTACAACCAAGGGGAATATCAAGTGGATCTAATACAATAACAACGCAACATTCATATATCACTTACCATCTTAGGTCTACTTTGTGCATCTACTTATCAAATTTAACACAGCAATGCAATCACAATATATCAATGACAGAGATAGAATATCAATCCCACATGACACAAAATATGTGTGGTTCACCCTCTCTCTAGGGATACATCCATAGAATTTTTCTTTGTAATATATTAGGATAAAGCATACAGTTCTTGTTTGTGCTCTTAGCTAGCATATATTCTTTCTTCTCCTCTCTTTCTCTCCCCTCCCTGGGCACCCAGTTACAGGGTTGATCTTCACACCCAACTGAATATATTACAATACCATAAGGCTCTCACACTTAGCACTTCTCTCTCACACAATAGTAATCTCTAACAACAATAATACCACTAGATTGACAATAATATCGTACCAAACCAAACTAGGTCCTCATGACCTCTATTTATACATTACAATAGCTCACCAACATCCTTAGGCCGAAACCTAGGTGTCCAAAACCCAATATACCAAAACCCTAGGTGTCTAAAACCTTAGGTCAAATTGACCCATATTTTCAGGGCTTTGCCAGCCTATCTTTCCTTCCTTCTCGCGCAGTGCTCCAAAGCATCCAACGGTGGATTTTTTCGCTTGCTGACTTGTCCACGGTCCTTCTTTCTTGTGTATTTTTCATTCTCGATATCATCGTCCAACAGCTTACTTCATTCCATATTTTCTACTCTTTTGCTCACTTCGACCCATATTAGTCACTGTGTCTTCCATGAAGTTAGCATTCTCCCTTTTTCCTTGATCTTTGCTTACTTTCATAACCAAGGGCCAACAGC
The DNA here is from genome assembly GCA_900067695.1 of Picea abies. NCBI lineage: Eukaryota > Viridiplantae > Streptophyta > Pinopsida > Pinales > Pinaceae > Picea > Picea abies. The sequence continues at coordinate 7,678 of CBVK0101045051.1, read as the reverse complement.
AACCACCTCCTGTCGTACTGAAAAACCCCATTCCACACCAAGGGGTGATGAACACCCAACAGGATATGCATCCGGCCCCACCACAAGTGGGATAGTATCTAAACCCAGGAACTCCTACAGATCACACTATCCTCCTCACTAGTGAGGAAGAAGTCCTTCTACAATCGCGCAGTCATCAATATAGTGCACCCCTTGACTCTACTCCCACTACCTCAGAAGCATCCCCAATCACCACTGGGCCATCTTTGATGATTCCTTGCCCTAATACTGACCCACCCCTTCATATTCCTCGCATCTCATTACGACGGAATATCAACAACCCTCAGGCTAGGGCAGCACACAATTACAGTCTAGTCAATGACTTGGCCCAATCCCCTGCTACCATGTCAGTTTTAGAAGTCCTTCAAATCTATCCTACTTAATGGAAGTCATTAATTTCCACCCTAGGGGAATTCGACCCTGCTGATACTCACCTCGTCACCTTTGATCTTGATAGTGGGGAACCCCATCTCCCCACTTTGGTCACTTTTAAAATACCAGTTAAAATTCAGAACATCGCAATTCACCATTGCATCATTGATGAAGGTGCATCCACGTGCATCATGTCCAAAACTATATGGAAAAAACTTGGCTCCCCCAAGCTCATACCATCCGCCATTACTCTGAGAGCTTATGACGGATGACCATCCTCTCCGTAAGGAATCTTTCAAAATGTCCAGTTGAACTCGAGGGAAAGACTATCCTCATTGACATTGAATTTATCGACGCTCCATTTGATTACAACATTTTTGGGGGCATAGCTACATGTATGCGATGAAGCTTGTGGCCTCTTCCGTGTTTTTCATAATGATGTTCCCCCACAATGGGAAGATCGTCATTATCGACCAAGTGTCACATTACGAGCCCAACCCTTCCTCCAAGATCGATAATATCCTACCCTTTGTTCACACTAATCTTGAGGCCTACCCACTCATCGAGATGGGTCCCAGAATTTTCAAAGACCCATCCTTTCTAGGGACTTACCATGGAACACCTTCGCTCACACATACCTCAGAACAGGTATGTGTCATATTATCCAATGGAACAGAAACTAGAGATACCCTTCCTCCCACAAAGGCTTCATTACTATCTGACGTCCCACTAGTCGCAGATCTCCCTCCTTAGGAATCCCTTGAGAACCCTCCAACTCCCCCTATTCCTGATTACACCCTCCCCCAGGGCCACATCCCAGTTTGGGAGATAGTCCCCCAAGCCATTACTCAAATCCCCTTCTTTTACCCGCCACCGGGTGTACAATCTTTCCAGGTAGCCGCAACGCTTACCCTTCCCAATATGGTGTTGGAAATCCCAGTATGGTATCTTCATCCAATTGAGATGGTCCCTCAACCATCCATCCCTCCCCAAACAAAAGGAATCTCGATGCAGATTCCAATACTTACTCCCACCACACCACTCGCACCCCCACTCACTAGCACCATTACTACAGTTGGGGGTAGACGGAAGAAGAAAGAGCCCACTGCTCCACTTCGATTCCAACCTCCTTGTGCACTATGCAAGAAAGATGGACACCCCACCAATAAATTCACGTCTCTCCCTGAGCTGCACAATTTAATTCAACTCCCTTGAGCGAAGACATCGCTCGTCGTTTCATCTAGTTCACCTAATACTACCATTACATCCCCCATAGAAGGCAAAGTCCTGCGAACCAAATTCGCATGTGCCATTTGTTCATAATACGTCCATTACACCCACCATTTCCCTACGCTACCTCACTTTCGGCAGATGCTAGCAGTCGTACACCAGATCTTTCATAAAGAACCCCTCCCACCCACATCATCTCACACACATGTCACAGACATCCATTATTTCATGACCTCAGTCAATGAACATATGCAATGTTCTTTCTCTCTATGTGAATCACTTGATCACTTCACATATCAGTGTCCTACGATCATTGAATATAGGCATCGTCAATTGGCCCTTATTCCCAATCCTACCATCACCCCACCTCCAGTGATGCCAGTAGTCCCCTCTACTCCCTCTCCAGATATGGTTTATATCTTTTCCCCTAAGCCTGAGGAACTTCCCACCCCTCCCTGGTTCATAGATAGTCTCGAGGAGGATTTTCTCCCAAATCCCCCCAATTCTCCCATTCATTTCCCCACGGAAGTTTTATGCTCGACTACCATTTTCAACCCACGGTATCTTGATATTTGGTTTATGACAATCGAACCCACGCAACCCCCTTGCATTATTCCCCCTTCCTCTTCACCAGAAGACAACCACATGGTGACAGTCACCAATGTTACTCCCTTGGATCCCCTATATTCTCGATAGTTCCACTGCGATGAAGACATCCTCGAGGAACTACGCTCGATTTCCCATGGGATCTACTCCATCACTGAGCGCTCTTTCTTTCAAAGGAAGCCTTTATGCTTTCCAAACAAAATCCCATATATGCAATCGAAACTAAATATTTTCTCCCCTTGGGGTATATTGATTGGTTCAATAATCCTATCCTTGCCCCTGATGCTTTTGAAGAAGGTAACATGGCCAACATTTCCCCCACTGTCAAAATTAATATTTCCATCAAACATGGAATTGTAGAGGAAATCACCATTGGCGCCACATGTTCTCCTAAAGACCTCATAGCTTACAAAGCTATCTTCCAGGAATACTGGGACATTTTGCCTGGTCATACACAGAAATGCCTAGCCTTGATCCCTCTATTGTCAAACATCATATAGACACTTGGCCTGACATCACACTTGCATGACAAAAGAAACATCCATTGCACCCATCCAAAGCAGTAGCCATCAAAGCTAAGATTGACAAATTACGTGTTACAGGGTTCATATACCCCATCACATATATGTTGTGGGTCTCCAACCCCGTCCCCGTTAACAAAAAATAGGGCATTATCCACGTCTATACGGACTTTCGTGATCTCAATCATGCTTGTCCCAAAGACAATTTTCCAACACCCTTTATAGACCAAATTATTGATGATTGTACCAGCCACAAGGCTTTATCCTTCATGGATGGTTTCTCTGGCTACAACCAAATTCAGATTCACCTAACCGATCAATACAAAACCGCATCCACCACCCATTGGGGTACTTTTGTGTATCGTGTCATGTCTTTTGGCCTCAATAACATTGGTGCCACTTTCCAACGCACCATGACATACATCTTTCATGATCTGGCTCAAATCATCCTCGCCTACTTGGACAATATCACTGCTCGATCCAAGAAACACACTCAACATCTTGATGACTTACGCATTGTCTTTCACAGATGTCATCAATACAATATCCACTTGAACCCTCTCAAGTGTGTATTTTGCGTTATCAATGGATGCCTCCTTGGGTTCATCGTCTCCCAACACGGCATCACAGTAGACCCCCTCAAGTTCCAACCATCGTGGAAATTCCCCCCCCTCAGAATTTATGCCAGCTACAAAGCTTACAAGGAAAAACTAACTTTTTATATCGCTTTGTCCCCGATTATGCCACTCAGGCACATGGTTTCCTTCACCTCTTACATCATGATATCCCATTCCAATGGGATGAACATGCCCAAACTACTTTTGATGATATCAAAATGGCCCTCTCCAATGCCCCATTCATTAGTGCACCCGAATATGACCATGAATATATCTTCTACTTATCAGCCTCAGTCGTCTCAATAGCAGGAGTTCTCATCCAATTAGGGGATGACGATTGGGAGCATGTCATTTACTATATTAATAAAAACCTTTCAAGAGCACCCTTGAAATACAGTCACGAAGAGAAATTTGAGTCATTGTGGCATGGGCCCTACATCATCCAACATTGCCTCACTAAAGGCGCATACATCCTGGCCTCTCCCAAAGGCCACACTCTCAAAGAACCCGTCAACGGATTGTGCTTAAAGAAATTTTATGCCTAAGTGTAACCATTCTACACTAGGCTTTTTCTTTTTGTACACTTTTTGTAGAGTTTTTAATATCATTTTTTCTCCATGCCTCACATCTAATCTATCATTTTTGTTATTGACAGATACCCCCTCCATTGGTATACCACATCGGTTACACCGACGGAGCTAGCCATTGGACACAGAATCTTGCTTCGGCCACTTGGGCCCTCTGTACCCCCTCACATGAATTGCTTCACTCTAGCGACATATGCCTAGTCTCAACAACCAACTAAGAAAAATATACAGCCTTCATTGGCCTCCTTGCAGAGGCCAATAGCCGCCATGATCATCACCTTAGCATCTTATTATATTCCCAACTCATTGTCCTCCAGCTCAACAATGTGTATCGTTTTTGTGATCCTTGCCTCTTCTGCAAATACCTGCAAGTTAGACTTTTATCTTGACATTTTGATTCAATCACATTTACACATATTCCAAGACAATTTAATCAAATATCATATAATATGGATAACCTAGTGTTAGATTAGAATTTATCCCATCTGGCATCAAGTTATGATTACACATACAAAACTCATCAAAAGTCTGTCACATCATATAAATTAGACATCATAACCAAAAAACATCAACACACGTGAACATCACAAAGATCCCAAAATGTATATCCATATATATATATATATATATATATAAATATATGGATATACATTTTGGAATCTTTGTTGCCATCAATGTTTACAAAAAATAGTACATGTACAGCATTCGTAGGTAGGTGAAACACCTCACCCCTATACATACAAAATCGGTGTCCCAACACCATATACAAAATGGCCTCGCAAACCTCTATAAATACAAAAGTACATATACAGAGACACTCATGGCACCTCTAGAGCTCCACCACCTAGTCCTCTCTTTGGAGGAGGTGCCCCACCAGCTAGGGGTCCCTCAGGTCCTAGGGGAAGTTGCCCATTCATAGCTGCCCCCGCTACAGCTTCTCTGTGGATCAGGATTCGCGACTCCACCAAAGGGCCCACACACTGTTCCAAGACCCCCTCATACTAGATATGCACCCACATACCCTCAATCCCTCCCTGTAGTACTACCTCCAACCGACAGCGAAAATCCTTGAACTCTCTCTCGGCCCCCACCAGAGGAGCATGTGATGGACCTACACCCGGATCATCAAAACTATGTCTCCTTCCTGCCCTCTCATCATCTATTGACCCCACACTAGCCTCATCTCATCGTTGTCTCTCCCCTACCTGTGGCTCTCCCTACGGTGGTCTCATAGGCCCCTGACAAGTTGGCGCTCCGACCAACTCAACCTCGTGCCCGCAAGGTCCCACATCTGCACACACAAAAAACAAGGGATAGAATCAACATCCATCTATACATAAAGAACATGCTATACAATCTAAATATCAAAACATCAAATATAACATCATACCTTTGTGGTCGAACACCTCTCCAGGGGGTAGCACCATATCTGGATCATCCCAGAATTCCACCCCACTATACAGGTATCGGAGTGGAATATGATGCCACACCTGTGTAGCCTTAGCTATGAAATAATTTCCACCCTCCCCACCACCATGACGGACCAAAATCGTCGCCCACCACCTTAGTCGTAGCTCTCGCACACCAGGTGCATCCAATAGCACTCTAGGTCACAACATGGGCACCCTCCCCAAAAACCATGTTACCAAGATGGACTCAAAGGAAAACTCCCATGAGTCAGCAGCTCGACACCTATTGAGTTGCCCCACCATCTTGGTGTGTAGCATTAATCCCCAGTAAAAATGCTCACCCCCAATTCCCTCTCCATGATCCTCAGATGACCCCCTCTAATCCGCTAAGTTGTGAGAGACCCATAGATTCTCACAATCATCGTTTCCATGCAACGATGCACCAGGGCATCCATTGCCCCAATCCTCACCACTGACCCTAACATGAAGTCCTCTCCCGAACAATTTTTCCAGGCTAGGTCAGCCAACTGACCATCTCCGGGTACCACAAGCTCGATAGGTAGAAGGGTTCCCCGAAAAGGGAGTCCAATCAAAAAATATACATCCTTTGTAGCAGAGAATTTCAGGTGCTCACCTCGAACGATGAAACACTACAAATCTGGACTCCACATCGAAATCAGAAACTACAGCAAGTACTCTTGTGCCCTCACTAGTGAGCACTCAAAAAACTTCAGCAGCCCACAAGCTGCCAAAGCACCACGTACAGTCGGCTCCTCATCTCTCACTGCCTGTCTCAGACATGCCCAGTCCCTCTCCCTCCAGTGGATTGGCATTGTCAACTGGTCACCTGCATCCACACATAAAATCTTTGATCAGTCGTCACAACTCATAAAAACACCAAAATCTCCAAAAAAGATTAGTTTTTACACCCTTCAGCTTTGCCTCAAAGATGCACACATATGCACACCTGTTCATCCCACAGTTGCGCACTCATGCACAACTATTTTCCATACAAGGGTTCACCCATGCACCCATGTCATAGACACAGGTGCCCATCCTAGCATGTCTGTTCACTCCACAGTTTTGCACACATGCACAACTGTCAGGAACTCAGTCATGTATGGATGTGTTGATGTGCTTTGCACATGCATGCATTCCATGCGCTCTTGTTTTCCCCATTTGAGTGCCCCCTTGCACGGATATCCAAATTACAGCAACGCACTCGTGTGCATGAAACACTTGATCATTTTCACACTGGGGGGACCACCCTCACAAAACCCCCTTGTATGGCCATCCATACAAGCCCTACCCAAAAAGGAAACCCTAACTGCTATGCAGGAGGATACAAACACTAACATGAAACTCGTTGATCCTGAATCAGCTGGCTCAATCTCCTGAAATCTCCAAATCTCTCCTCAAACCTCTTGTCAATCCACTACAGCAGCAGGTTCAAATGAGGTGACAATGTGGGCCCTACAACTATATATAGTCCCTTTTTCCAGACTTCCATACTCAATTCTGGGAGCTCCGAGCATCCATTTTTCGATCTTCCTTCAGCCACGGGACCAGGATATCACCACCTACACAGTCACATTCCCCAGGCCACCATCCATCCTCAACCCCTGGGGAGCATTTTTCTCACATCGTGCTCAAGTACGCATGCTCATGTTCAAAATTCACAAATAACTATTATATATTCTTTACTTTCAGATATTGTTCACGGCGGGTATTTTTTTTG
>CBVK0101045050.1:0-16114 GCA_900067695.1 Picea abies | reverse complement strand
ATAGTCCATGTACCCCTGATCTCTGAGTTTGTCCACTTTGTCATGCCTCTAGTACAATTTACCCCTAGTGTAGTCGTCCCTCTTATGCTAGATTTAGTTTCATAGTTGTTTCCACTTATCCTTCACCCATATCCCCAACCAAGGGCATTCTTGAGTCTCCCCATATCTTAACTATGCCCATGTTCCTCGCCAGTTCCTGATTTTATCCACCTATGGGCCCCCCACCCTCCACCTGTTTTTCATGCAACTTGCACCCTCACAGGCCAAGCCATATTTCACTGGGGCACCCATTTCTGTATCTTTACGCTCATCCCCAATTATTCTTTATTCATTTGGTAATTGTACAAAGCCTGTGTTTCCAGCATTTACATAGTAAATAGTTTTTTTTCGTCACCTTTGGTGACCTTCCTTTTCTGGAAAATGCAAACCATGTCACCCTTGGTTGGGGCATTCATTATCTTCTACTCCTATTGACATCATCCATAAACCCTGAGTATCCCATAGTCCATGTACCCCTGATCTCTGAGTTTGTCCACTTTGTCATGCCTCTGGCACAATTTACCCCTAGTGTAGTCGTCCCCCTTACGCTAGATTCAGTTCCACAGTTGTTTCCACTTATCCTTCACCAATATCCCCAACCAAGGGCATTCTTGAGTCTCCTCGTATCTTGACTATTCCCATGTTCCTCGTCAGTTCCTGATTTTATCCCATAGATTTCATGAAGCTCTTTGCTTCTTGGAGTCATGTCTCCCTTTCTGTCGACATCAGCATATTTTCCATAAGGGTGATAGTATCTTAGCTCTCACTACCTTTATAATGAGGAGCCTTGGATGACATAGAGAGACCCATCATTGCTCTACGTTGTCATTTACCCCCATGACATTCGACTTCAAAACTTTATCATGTTGCGGTGGGTCTTACTTTGCGACTATTGCAGTTGTTTTTATTTGTCGAAGACCTCTGAAATTTGATAGGCTATCAATGCCTATGTATCATCGACACTTATTATAGGTGTCATTGCCTCTTTTCAGAGTTTTTTCACCATCATAATTGTCCTTTTCTATTATCAACATGCCCCCGAGGGTGCTGCAGTCGTTTACACCAACGCACAGCTTCAATTACTGTATTACACATTTTTGAGTTACATGACACAAACATGGGGCATTCCTGCCTCGTTTGTACACAGTTTTATTTTTCCACACCTTGTGAAAGGTTTGGGTCCTACCAGTTCCCCTCTCCCTCCAATGGGTCATTCTTGAAATTCCCCTCAACACTCTTTCTTACAAAGGTAATCTTAGTAGAAGAAACATTGATGTATTTCAGCTATACATATGCTCCTAACCTCACACATTAGGGGGAATCTATTATCACTGGAATTTCATCCGCAAATGGTTACAGGAATCCAACATCTTCAAACACTCATTAGTTAATCCATGGCCCAGAAAATGCATTTCCAAAGGGCACAAAACTATACAACTAGTTAAAAAATCAGCATGCGTTAAAGATACAAAGGCAGCGCGCACATGTGCAACAGTCGAATAACGTCGGAAAAGCGCATATGCTTCTGATGCATGACTGTGGACGAAAAAATCTTCGCACACCTCAAAATAGGGCATTTATGATTTTGGTCGGCCTTCCACTTACTTCTGGTTCATCTCCCAGGTCGATTTGACACCCAAATCCAAGATGAATCCGAGTGGGGGGTTGGTCAAAGACCTAAGGGTGCCCTAAAGAGCCCTTTGTTCACACTAAATATTGGTTGAATGATGCCTCAAATATTTGCTATAAAAAGAGGCCATGGGTGCACTATATTTTCAAGGAATTCATTTGTATTGTTATGTTGCCTATATTCTCTTAGAGGAACCTCTTTCTTCACTAGAGCATACAAGCACCATTTCATGTGGCCATTCACATCACCTCTTGAGTGGATTTCTTCACCATTTCCTTTCAGTTTTCTACTTGTAAGAAGAGCTCAATCATTGGGGGTTCAAGAGCCCTCCCTTGGAGGAAGAGGGGACCCATAAGTCCCTTTTTTTCTTTGGTTTTTTCCCACTAATACAACTTATCCATTGGTGGCATGCATGTTGTTTAGTTTTTGTTATATTTCTCTTATGCACTCTAGTTTAATTTCTTTTATTGTTATTAGTTTAATTATTTGTTTATTTCTTATGCTTGATTTTTCTAACTCTTTCATTCACTTTTGTCTTGTACAGCTAACCCAACTGGACTTGTGAGTGTCCTTATTTTTCTCATTTACATGATGAAAGGGATGCAACACAAACCCCTTGCCAATAGGAGGACCATGGTGTGAGATTTTTAAAATGCATTGGCGTGATCCATATCATTTTCCAATGATGCAAAAGTATAAGACAATACCCAAAAGTTCATATTGCAATTTTTGCAAATCAGTGGGTCATGATGATAAGAATTGTATAACAATGGAGCTGATGAGAGAAATAACTTTAGATACTTATAGGGTGAAAACAGAAATTATGATAGGACAAGCTGCACCTCATTTCATCCAAGTACCACCACCATACAACAATGCACAGCAGTAGTACAACAATGCACAACCACAGTACAATAATGCGCAGCCACAGTGTAACCCCACGCAGTATAACCAGGTACCCCAGTACAACGCACGGAGAGGATATCCAGGTGGATGCATAGGTGGAGGACAAGGCAGAGGAGGATTTGGACGAGGTATAGGACTAGTAGTGTACCACAAATTCCAAAAACCATGACATTATGCAAGGGATTGTCCACCTCCACCAGCAACATGTATGTACTGTCGCTTATTATATCATGACACAGAAGACTACCCAACACTCTTGGGAAAGATCCAAGAAAAAAGGAACAAGAACAACCAAAATTTCCAATGGATCTATGCAGAAGCCAGGGATGATGGGAAAAACATCAATATAGTCACTCAAGGAGGAGCCAAGATAGGAACTGATGCAACAAAACAAGATCTAGCACAACACCAATGGGTTAAGAAGAATATTAATAGACATAATTTGTTTGATGCATAGAAAGAAAAGGACACATTTAAGGAGGCCATACAAGATTTTCTCAAGAAAAATGTTCCATCTACATTAGTTGCGCAGAAAACTCAGAACTCACCAATGTACAAGATGTCATCCTTAATGGACCATACCAGTGAAGGATGGCCTTTAGAGCAAGTAAGTTTCATAAATACTTTTTTGCAATCCTTTTTTAAGTTATTGAATGATCAATCATCTGTTAAAATCTTACAAAATGTACTAGAAATATGCAACACAGAGGTAGAAGGGATGTTAGAGAAGAAAAAAGTCAATCATCTCCATACAAGAAGAATGGCAAGCAGATAATTCAGACTAAATGCTAATATTGGGGATTTCAACATGGGAGATATTATAATGGAATTAGGCTCTGAAGTAAATTTCTTACCTAAGAAGACATGGTAGTGTATGGGAGAACCCACACTAGGATATTCACCTCTCTAGTTGAAACTAGCAAACCAACACATAGTGTTACCAATTGGAAGGCTTAAAGGTGTGACATTAGATTTGGATGGAGTGCGCACTATGGCAGATTTTGAAGTAATAGAAATAGTAGATGGCACAACACCTTACCCAACATTGCTTAGATTCGATTGGGTATTTGATAACCAGGCTATAATCAACCTGAATACAAGAAAAATAACTTTTGATTGGGCGAACATAGATTCATTGCACCATTGGATCCTTCAAAAGGAGAAAGGTTTGTAGAGGCCACTTGTTTGGATCTGGAAGAAATAAACCAGTTATATAGAACCACTGTGCGATAAGAGGATTATGTTAACCCAACTGTGGATGGGGTACTCAGCTGGATAAGCATTACATCATGTGCTTTTGAATCAGACACAGGTTTGGATAATTGGAAACATCAATTACATGAAGTTTCCACAAGGAGGTGCACAAGAATAGATCACGTAGTAAGATGGGTTGGTACATAGATAAGATAATCTCTAAGTTTTCATTGGCTAAATGACTTAGAGGAATTCTTGACAAAATATGAAGAGGAAGTGTTAGAAAATCAGAGGCTCTTGTCCCTAGATATTGCACTCAAGACAACACCTACAACATGGTGGGGTGCACACAAAGAAACAATTCAGGACTGGTATCAATGTAAATGACTACTACGCATTAGATTTGGCACATAATCGAGGAGCAATAGAGTCCAAAAGTATGATGGGAAAGGCACACTAGTTGAGCACTTGGAGAAGTGTAGAACACAATGGAGGATGACACCACTAGAGGAATGGCCTCATCACTTTATCCATATGTTGTTCCTGATATTTATTCTAGGCTCACAAAATAATGTCAGGCATCCAAATATTTAAGAGAATGGTTTTGTAATGCTTTTCTACCTTCAGTTTTAAGATGAAACTTCAAATGAATTTTAATGATTAGAAAACACAAAGGCATTATCTCTTTCTTTAAGTCTTTTATAAATATTGATCATATGAAAAGAAGAATTGATTAACAAATACTGTCAAAATAAAGTAAGTTATCAAATACAGATAAACATTACCTTAACCTCAATAGAATAATTATGAAGAAGGAGTCCTTGATGGCTGATTTAAAATGAGGAAACTTGCACAGATATAGGTCTTGTTTTACTCACAATAATAACACAGGAAAAACTGTAACTAAACAAATATCCAATGTATGGACCACAGTAGATGTGTTACTAACTTGTATTCTTTCAATATTCAATAACTATGGAGTGAAGAAAATAATATTATGAAAGGGTAATACACAGAAAACACATAATTCAAGGAAATGAGACGTAGAATCTCTATCTTCCCTTTCTAATTTATATTCAGAAAGTTCTCTTTTACATTCAGCTAGAAGAAGACTGGAATAGATCTTTGATCTGTTTATTTATACAAAAATGTCTTAACCAAAAGTAGTTAGACATTCCACATTATTCGTTCTCAAAATAGAATACAATCAAAACTAAAAGATACAATGAAGATATTTTGGATCTGCTGAGATTTCTTTTGCCCGCTTGCACTTCACTTTCTTTCTATTTGCTTGTGGATGTACTTGGTTTTTTCTGATCCTTGAATTGTGCATGTATTTCCATTAATGCAACAACGAACTTGGAAGGCTCGACATTTTCATTTAACTCAAATGAGAATTCCTTTTTGTGCACCAATGGTAATTTTTCTTGAATTTTAACAACTGCCTATTGTGTGATCTAACATTGTAAGATTGGTTTCATCAGTAGATCATTTACCATCCGTAAATCAAAATGATTTATCTGTTGGATATCATTTTTCACATTCTCTCTACTTTTCTTTAGACTCTCTTTGCTCTTTTCAATCTCGATTTTTTCAAGTGCATCATGGATACTACCGACATCAATCTCTATCATTTCTAGATCTAAAGCTAAAAGAGCATTAAGAAAAACCTATTTTTCCTCTATGGATAACCTTTTACTTTCTTCAAGATTAGTTTCCCAGACCTTTAAATCTATTTCTCCCTTTATCTGTTCAAACTGTGAAAAAGGGGCAATTCCAGGAGCATTGAGCCTTTTCCTCTGAACTATGAATTCTTGGAATTTGGATCTCACCGTAAAGGATTCCCTCTCCTTTTCATAAATATTCTTCATAGAATTATTTATTGCTTGATAATGTCTTTGAATAATATCTATTTTTTCATACAGATCCTGTTGAGCAACTTGCAATTTTTCATTTACCTCTGATGCTTGTTTTTTGAAGGAAGAAATGTCCATTGTTGTGTTCTTGAATGAGGTTATTCGAGTCTACAATTTCTCTATTAACATATCTTGTTGAGAAGGCATCTTATTAGTCAAGTGTTGATTTTAAACACTCACTTCTAATTTTTCTTCTAACTACTTGATCTTTTTCTCAAAACCCTGTCTGATTTGATCCATATCAAAATTGATTGTATCTCTAGAAGTCACCTCCATATGTTGCATATCATTATGAAATTGTTCAATCCAAATATTCTTTTGGTCCAACTACTTTCTGAGATTATCCACTGACCACTGGTTAGCAGATGCAAAGGCTCCCAATGAGTCTGCAACTTCTTTTGCAAATTCAGGGTCACTATGTCTATGTCCATCATATATCATCCTATGATTTTTGGTAGTTACTCCCTCCTTCTATTAATATTATCTTCTTACGATAGCCTTCCTTTTGTTGTTGAAAAATAAATTTGATGAAGGCATCTCTTCAGGTTCAATAGGTGTCAGGTCATCTATGTTGATAATTTATGAACCAAGTAACTCAGAACTTGTTGTTGGAGGATTTAATGATGGTATGGGAGAAACAAGTGTAGTATATCCTTCTTGATTTGTGGTATCTTTCACTAGATTTTCTATGTTTGGCCACAAGAGAGGGAAAGTATGCCCCTGCTTCATAAAAGCTTCAAATAATTCTAATAATTCTAGCTCACTTTTATCTAGTATGGATATACCTGTAATTATTTTATCTTTAGATAATGTATTTGTATTATTTTCCACTTCAATAGCTATGTCTTCATGAAAGATATGTTGCTTGGGCTCTTTTGATTCTGTCACCTGTGAATTTGGGTTAATTATTTGTTCTCCCTGCAAGACTTTGGGTAGACTGTTCCTTTTGTGCTTCTGAAAGATGAGGAAGACTGACTATTGATCTTGAGGAAAAATTTGAAATTTGATTACAACTTCATCATAAGATCTTACTCCTCTAAAAAAATCATCATAGGGTAAATCTTTGTGGATGTATCTTTTCATATTGAATTGAGCTAAATGATTTTCAACCACCCTATGAGGATCATGCCTTTTGTATTCAATGTCAACCAATTTAATATCTTCTAAAGAAGAATCCTCCACCTTAGCGTGTCCAAAATTAGATAATGAAAATACACCAACATGTATGGGAAAGGTTGGCCAAAATCATTTTTTTGTCGCCTTCATCTCTTTGGTTATTCCTCCTAAAATTGTTTGATATGTTACTTCTCTACAAACCAATCTGTCTGTTAATAATTTGGGAATAGCATGAGGAGATATATAGCAGTTGAACACTCTGATGTAAGAGAATATTTCCTCAATATACTAATATGAAATAGCACCTAAATTTCCAATTATTTGTTCTACAATTATGGGGGGAGGTCATCCATAAATAGCTTCATGAATTGGGATCACCACGTTATGACGTATTTCATAAAAAGAGTCCTTTGAATTTCCCTCCCATAACTTAGAATGATAAAAATGTATGTGCTCAATGACAGTCAGAGTCCATCTCCAATTCATAAGAGGAAAAGGGATCATGAAACAAATTGCATCCATAATATATGAAAACATATAGAAAGGAGCATGTTCTCCTTTAGATTTCAAAATTTTGTACTCCACAATTTGGTTGAGTAAGTTATCTGACAACATTTTTCCCCAATCAAAAGTATATCCCTCAAAAACTTCATGGATTATGGGAACCCATTCTATGGTAAAGTGCGCAAGGTTTTTCTTACAAAACATTCTATAGAACATCATAGAAATGTACAAGATATGAGCATCACAATAGGTTGTAGAGTATATACCATGGGTATCAGTGTTGAACTTATTTTGATTTCCCCAACAGGATTTTACTAAATCTTGGATAGTTTTGTCATATTTAGTGCATTCCTCATCCTCAAACTCCATTATAAATGATGAATTGTAAGTGCATTTGGGGTTAGGAGTTAATTTGTACATTACTTGAGTGTCCTTGGGCCGAAAGGAGTCGACGATGGTCTTTTGGTGATTGTAGATGGTTCACATTGGGATATCCATGTGTTCTAAGGCCCAGCTTATCATATCGGTATATGGAATTAGTTTCAGTCGAGTAGCAACTCTGTGTAGTTTGGATTTATC
Source organism: Picea abies (assembly GCA_900067695.1). Lineage (NCBI taxonomy): Eukaryota > Viridiplantae > Streptophyta > Pinopsida > Pinales > Pinaceae > Picea > Picea abies. Next base: position 8,230 of record CBVK0101045050.1, on the reverse strand, counting down.
CACATGCCTTAACTTAGCTGAAAATGTCTCATCTTCTTCTTCCGTTGAATCATCGGAACGGAGAGAAATTTCCTTCTCTAAAATTTCATAAACCTGCTTCCAAGATTTAATGGCATCTGTCACTCGAGAAGTAGCATCTAAAAGTATATATGTGTTTGGTTTTGATTCCTCAATCAACGAATCTTTATTTTTTCCTTCTTTGTGCAGCACCGTGATTTTCAAAAGTTGATGTTAACCGTCCTATGAGAAGCAAAACCTGTGAGCTCAAAAATGTTGAATGTGAAAAATTTTTATGCTAATGGTAAAAACGCTTTGAAGTTTGAAATGCCTATATTTACATAAAAATTAATGTTTAGATATCCTCGCATTAATCTATTAATGGAGTAATTATTCAAAAATATGTCAAATTTATTACCTGGCGGTCGCAACACTCTTCCCAATATTTTACCCTAGCCAAATGGACATATTATTAATGATCATGATTAAGATAAAGTACTTGAGAAGTTTGGAATTTGGGAGTTTTAAGTGAAAAATCATGGATATCTCCCGAAGATCGAATTCACAGAGTTTTTAATCGATCCTTAATTACTTTTTGTTTTAATTAATCATGGCTTAAGGTGGCTTTTTAATTTTAATTACTTCGGGACTCCGGAACTCCAGAGCTCTGAGATTTCATGACCTTGTATGTGCAGTAAGTACTTCAAAAAATTGGCATTCAGGAGTTTTGAATGCATAATAACAAATATCTCTGGAAGGCCGAATTCACGGAGTTATTACTTATTGATAATCACTACTTAAACTTGTTTAGTTTATTAATCTTTAGTGTTTTATTATCGTGATTAGAGGTGCTTCAACACTTCGGCACTCTATTGAATTTGTTATTGATTTATATCCTAAAGGATAATATCCTGGATTGATGTGGTAGTGATAATGTCATTTTTTATGGTGTGTCATAGAAAGTGAGTGACACGTGTCACCTAGAAATGTCTGAATGATGTGAAAAAAAAATGCCAAAAAAGAGTGTCACATGTTAGCACAAATAAAGTTTTTGACAGGTGGTTTGTGACTCGTTAGTAGATAGATTTCAAATATTTCCATGGGAACCAATCTCCATGACTCTATAGCTTCACAACTTCGGGCTTTTTAGATCTTAAAACACCATAAGTTTGAAACTCCTGAATCGTGAAGTCTCAAAGTGACTTTGTAGTTTTTCTTTTGTTTAAACCTAATGCAACTTAGAACTCCAAAATCATGAGAGTCGTCGACCTAGATGACTAAAACATTTTAAGGGATGATAATGGATGTGCCCTGTGAAGATATAACGATCATATCATTTATTCAAAAAAAGAACGATAATCCTAAGTTTTTCACAAAAAAAAAATTTCAAGATAAAAAACAAAAAGACTTCAAAGTTTAATTTTTATTTGAAATTTTGTAAAGTGTTCTAACATAGGCTCCATCTTGGGATTGTGGCTCCCTGTGAGGCACAAAATAACAATAGACCAGGTGCCTTTATTGGGTAAATGGAGTCATTATTGCTTCTTTTATTGAGAAAAAAAAAAATCTTGTTTTATTTGAAATTTAATCATATATAGAAAAAATGAACATAACCATATCTAAAAATCTTAAAGAACACTTGGTGATTGATTTCAAGCCAGGGTAATAAGTGTTTCCCTTCCTTAAAATTGATTCCATAATTTTTTAGGATAATCAAAGTAATTTTTAAAAAAAAATCAGACTTTGACCGACTCTATTCGCTCTTCAAGGTTATACAGATGTAAAATATGTTTTTAAGGAATCCCAGTTGGTTCAGGATATAAATATTATTGAAAAATAACAAAATAATAGAGTATATTGTATAGATGTGTAAGACCACCTTAAAGATATCGTAGATATTTCTTCACTTCCAGCGATCATGTTCAGTACCTTGGTGAAGTTATCTATACTCCATTAATTGAATTTCCTTTCACCACTTCAAAAAGAAATATTTCATTTAACCGAGAGGGAAATCAATATATGAATTTTCTTTCATCCTCTTTATTTGGACAAGATGGGAGCAGTCAATTTTTGAATTTCCTTTCACCATCTGTCTTTGATTTTATAATTTTGAAGCGGGGGCAATCAATTTGTATATAAAATACAAGGGATGATATATGTTTAAGATCTCTAATGAAAAACAAGGTTTGTCTACAATTTTAAGAATACCTTGAGATTAGTTTTTCTTCCAATTCTAAGTATACCTTCACCTATAAGTTAATTTTGGGAAAAAAAATTAATTTCAGGGATAAAACCTTGAGCGAATTCATCAGCTGAAATCTGATATTAGAGATAAAATTACTAGGATTAGCCTAGACATACTTTTTCAATTAAAATTAAAGAAACATAAAAAAAAAACACCCAACCTATTTTGAAAATATGTTTCTAAGATTTTAGCATTAGGCTAAGTTTTATGATTTCTACAAGGATTAATATGATGAGATAGAAGAAAGAATATTTTTTGTAGAGAGAACTAGGGGGAGAGGAGAAACAATTATATCAAAAATTCAAAACATATTAATCTAATCAACATAATTTCACACAAGTTTCTGTGTCATATGAGACCTCTGATTTTCTCTGTCCCGCAGTCACTTTCTAACCGTTTTGATTTTTTATATTTATTAATTTATTTTCGTACCAGACATGATCCTATATCCAATCAGCATGATGTTTCATATTGTATGTTCCCATCTTCTCCAATCTTTAATTCAAGAGAAAACATCTCTCATATCTATTTTAATCAGATTTTCATTTTTACTTAAACAATAAGGGAGAAGAGGAACTCTTACCTTTTTTCTTTTGATGTTTTGAACAAGGGATTTGTAATTCTTTATCACCTAATTCCAGAAAGTCCGAAGAAGGGAAAATATGAGTGTTGAGCATGATGACTGTGAGTCTGTTGATTATGTGATCTTTACTCTCCATAAAAAGGTTCGAGAGAAGTCAGAAAAAATTGAAGAGCTTCAAGCTTCAAATATTCAACTTCATCCGCGAATTCAATCTCAAGAACTACGACATCAAAAAGAAATGGTGATTGTAATGAGGGAATTGGGTCAAAACGCAAGTCTTTTAAATTCTTATCTCCAACAATTGAGAATTTTTCATAGATGACGACCTCGAATGAATGTTTCTGCAGAATCAAATGAGTCTCGATTTTCTGCAACATCATCTCCTATTTTTGAAGAAGATTTACCTCCAGCAGATCGTCAAAATGTTTTTGAAGAACCATGATCATTGGCTCTACAAGAAAAAGTGGAGTTTCAATAGTTAGAGGATTCTGTGGAAGTAAAAGAAGCAATACATAATGAAAATGTATTTCATATCAGTATTCATTAGTAATCTTCCATATACTCCTTGTTTTTTATTTTTTGAAAATGTGAAATCAAATCAAACTTTGAACATATAACTTTTTAACCTTTAATTTTCAAATATTGTTATTATGTTTTTTTATGGTCTTATTTTCTGAAATTTTCAACTATTTTTATCATAAGAAGTATTGTTTTATTAACTTCTGAATGAAATTTATTTTTTCAAAGTAAAAGGTGATTTATCTTCTGTAGAAAAATTATATTTTGTTTTTGTTTTTCTTGAAATAAAGTTGAAAACATTATTTTCTTGAGAATATTTACATAAATTTAGCTCTGAAAAATACTTAAATAATTCTCTAAAAAAGAAAATGAAAATAAAAATTTTGCCAATGTAAATCCAATCCAATCTGGTATATACAATGGAAACTAAAATGTAAACTACTGCATGAAATGCTTTGAAAATCGCCCATTGATAGGGGCCTCAAGAATTTCTCCATTTAAATTTTCAAGAGAGAATGAATTTCTCCCTTCAACTGCTGCAATTTTGAAAGGTCCAAACCAGAGATGGTCAAATTTTCCATATTTCTCGACATCTTCTTTCTTGGCTTCCCACTTCAACACTAAATCTCCAGGAAGAAACTCCTTGTCTTTATCTTTCTTATAAAATATGGCTTTCATATTGTCTTGATGTTTCTATATCTTGTAATCCACTTATCTTCTATTATGTTGGACTTAAATTAATTGATTTATTCTTCTTGTCAAATCATTTGATTCTTCATTCGCATCCTGCCAGAGTTTCATCACAGGGAGAGTGAGATTAATAGGAATAATAACATTTGTGCCATAAACTAATTGGAAAGGAGACATACCTATAGATTTCTTGGTGCCAATTTTGTTTGTCCATAGAGCATATTTTAAATGTATATGCCGAACTTTCTTAATTATTGTCATTAAAATTTTATTAGACGATTATGCCATCCCATTTCCCTAAGGATAATAAGTTGTAGAATGTCCCAAAATGATATTATACTTTGAAAAAAAATTATCATAGCAATATATTTGAAAGATTTTTCATTATATGTGACTATTTGTTAGAATATAGAAGATTGTGTGCTCGTTTTACCATTGACAATACCCTCGTCACCCAACCATAGGCTGAAGCCACCTTTCAAGCACCTTAACCTTGACTGAGAATTACTCCGGAAGCAAACCCTAGGCTAGATAGCCAAACAAGGTGTAGTGCATCTTCCTCCAAGGATAGCGCACCAACAATAGTTAATCAAATAGTCCAAACCCTAGCCAAGAGATAGTCCAAGAAAACATTGAAACTGCTAGCTACAGCAGCTGCACCTACAGCTCTCCTCCACACGTGCACACAAAACTGGGAACTGCAGTGCGCACCAGTTGTTGTCTGCAATTCTGAGATTTGTCAAATGAGAACTGGTGCCCTGTATTTATAGTGGTTCTGCCAAATTTGTTGGGGCCGACTTCTCCTTCTAGGTACATGTCTGTTCAGTATATTATTGTTATTTCTGGCCGACTTCTTCTCTTGGAGGCTAATAACCTAATATAAATTATCTTCTTGAGCCGACAAGACTTCTAGGGTTATTAGCCAACTCATTAGGGTTTTCTCTTGCTTTCCGGAGTCTCCTGTTCTCATCAGGTTCACACATGGAGGTAAATACCTCCCGCAACTACCATAATATTAACACTCCCTCCTAGATAGGGAGGTATTATAGGTAATGGTATTGATCACAAAAACATACCATTTACCTGGTAGCATCAACATAGTCGTTTAGACTATCTCATGACTAGATCATGAGCATCACCATCACCATCAGTTGCATCATCTCTCGAAACCATACTTCATCTGAGTAATCAGACATGATGTTGGATCAGTCACTCACACCATAGAGTGATACAAGAGTCATTCTTATAATGCTCAGAACTATTTTTCATCTAGAAAATCTGTGTTCATCATTTATCTGGATGATGATTATCTCCAATAAACTGTTGATTTTATTCAAGGCAATTAGAAAAATAATAGAACACAACTGTGTCTATCCATAGTAGTACATAACTACAATCCAATGGCACATGACCACACCAAGTAACACACAAGTACTTGATCGGAAACATATAATCACGAACAGTGGAACATATCCACCACAGTAGTCTTCATCTACTGTCATATAGCCTTCATAACAAACATTTGATAGCAACCTGCACAGAAACAATGTTATGATATAAGCTGAATCATTTGGGCCAATCTTTCACTCACATCTGTGAGCTCTGAAAGAATATCTGCCTCAGAGTAGATAATGAGATATCTAGACTATTCTTTTCAAGCAAGGAAGAATAATTTTCCTACCTTCTGAACCTGGACCATTCCCCACCCTGGGCCATTATTCCTACACTAATCAAAGTGCACCCTGGAGAGAATGTATAACCCTAAGGAATGTTGAGCCTAGACCATTCCCCACCCTGGGCCATTCCTCCTACACTAATCAAAGTGCACCCTAGAGAGAATGTATAAACCCTGAGGAATGATTTTCCAGACCATTTCCTCTGTTAACCACAAGAGGAAAAGATTGTCCTGCATCAACCTCTGAAACGGACCATTCCTCATGTTAACCACAATGAGAAATTATTGTCCAGCGAGGCGGGCCAGTCTTCTTGAGTAACCCTCAAGAAGAGAGACTTACCTAGACCACTCCCCATGTTAACCACAATGAGAATTCGTTGTCTATGATACATCAACAATCAGACTACTTCCCATGTTAACCATGATGGGAAGTCATTGTCCGTCAGAAATATCAATCCACTTTCCGAACAGGAAAGCATCTGTCCAAGATGGAATATTTTTCAATGAATGTCTTCAATAATATTTTTCAGTGCTCCCTCCCAACCTGGGAGTCATTTCTTCATTTTTCAATAAGGAAGTTGTTTCCACGAGCTCTAGCTTGAGTACGCAAATTCTTTCATCTTGGATAGAAGCTTTACCAAAAATATCTGCTTATTTGCACATCTATGGAGATATGTATTTGAAGAAATCATTTTCTCCTTCCTGGACTTCATCATGGATAATGTAATGCTTGATTTCAAATGTACTTTAGTCTGGAACACTATGAAAGCTTCATGTAGATCTGAACAATAGAGTATATCATAGTTGGAAAACTGGAACATATCCATGTGACACTTCTTCTGTCATCATGAGATCTGATTTACTGAGTAGTCATCTTGATGTTATAGGAAATCTTCACCATGCTTTTGTTGTGCACTGGAGGTTCTTCCACCAAGTTATCTTCTTCTATCTACATACAAGGGTCTCTTTCTAGTATGCCTCAAATTCTTGATATTTTTCTTCATACATTCTTTATTCAATTTATCTGGAGAATATTTCTTTGTATTCATCTGATGTAGAACTCCAACTCATGGATGTTGTGGATGATATAATGACTCATGTAGAGATAAGTCTAGTTTGTTGGAACAAGTAATCATCGTAGTCTTCTCCCTCCATCTAGGAGAACCTCTAGTTCTGGGTCTCGCAATGCTTTTATTCATAAGTCTTCCATACATTGTTCTTTATTATGACTTTCAGTTATTCTGCTTGATTTTCTTTAGTGAGTTCATATAAGGCTGGTAATCTTGTGATTCTTGACACAATGACTGGTTGTTCTGGTTTCCCTTTCTTTCTTGGAATCCTCATGTTCTTCTTCATTTTATTTTTCTTTAGCTCTTGGGTCCATGGAGTTTCTTATAGATTCCATGCCCTAGAGATTCCACTTCTTCCTTTCATCATAGGATCACGGATCTGGATGGAAAACCAAGAATACTTTAAGGCTTCTCTTCAAAGAAGTCTTCTTCTGCGATTGAACTGAACAAGTACTATCTTTCATGGATGATACCATGAATATATATATTTCATCATCTTCAATGGATCATAGGATTATCTCCCTCCTAACCCTTGCTTCATGTAAGAGTGTATATAATCGGCTCCCTCTGTATAACAGATTCCATGCTTCCATCTGCATCCTTATTGTCTTCTGCAATATACAATTGGCTCTCTTGTCTACCAGAATCCACGCTTTCATCTTGTTGTCTTCTACAAAACGTCATAAGTCTTTTTCCAATTTCCTCTCGATTGCTAAGCTTCTTCTTCTAAGTCTCTTCATGATTGATTTGGTTTAATAGCTTCCACATGATTTGTATTTCATCCTTTTATGCGTATTATCTAATGATATCCATTTTCATCTTGTTTGTTCTTCCATAGGTATAGTTCTTCTTGGAACACATTATCTTCCAAGAGATAGATATACAAGATATGTACATAGATGATGCAAACAAGATATGTACAAGAAATAAGAAGAGTGTTGTTACCTTTTAGAAGAAGAAGTCTCTTCCATCCTTCTTAGTCTTCTTTGTAGGTTCCTTTTCATCAACAATTGATGCTTCGTGTTTCTCCTTCCTTTTCTTTAGCTCGGGACAATGATTCTTGTAGTGACCATACTTTTGACAGTTGAAGAATTGTACTTCTTAAATGTCTTTCTCTTGATTTGGCTTCCTCCTTGAGTCAAACTTCCTTTTGTTCCTAAATTTCTTGAATCTTGATGTGAAGGCTTAATCATCGTACTTCCTTTGGGGTTTCATTTTGCATTGATCCTTGATTCTTCTTGAGCACAGCAAGTCCAAAGTTCTTCAAATGTCGAATACTCCTTCCTTGTGTTCATGCTTGCGGCGAAGGCATCCCACATCTTGGGAAGACCATTGAGTACTATGTTCACCAATTCCTTCTCTAAAGTGATCTATTAAATAGCTTGTAGTTGATCTCTTAACTGGGAGATCCTTACAAAGTATGATGTTATGTTGTCATCATCATTCATCTT
>CBVK0101045038.1:0-10192 GCA_900067695.1 Picea abies | reverse complement strand
TGATGATAACACTGGCCCCTGGTAAGATGATTATCCAACCATCTTCACCTCTCATCATCAAGGCCCCACATATGCAAACAAAAGAAAAAATATAGGGGAAACATCCATATGTATATATAATCATATCATACACTATCAAAATCACAAAACATAAATACACACACATACCTCTCTAGGAGGAAGCTCCATTTCTGGGTCGTGTCAGAAATCCATCCCACCATATGGGTATTAGAGTATAATCTGTGGCATTTGATGCCACAAATGTGCCAACGTGGACGTAAAGTAGTGATCACCCTCTCCCCCTCTATGACATTCCAAAATATGAGCCCACTGTATCAGTCATGGCTCTTGCAGCCCTACAGGCGACAAAAGCATCCTTGAGAAGAACATGGGAACCCTTTCTAGAAACCATGCCACCAAGATAGATCCAAACAAAAAATCCCAGAGTCGGTGGTCTAACACTGGTGAATCTGCCCCATCATCTTGGTGTGCAACATCAACCCCCAAGTAAATAAGTCCCCATCTAGGACTCTCTCTACAATCCTCAACTGACCACCAGTGATCTGTTGAGTAGCCAAGGATTCGTATATCCGCACAACCATGGTCGGAATGCATTGATGCAAGAGATCTTCCATTGCCTCAATAGGGATAACCTAACCTGACATTGGGTTCAGCCTTGAGCAGTAGCTTCATGCCAAGTCTATCAGCTGCACATCCCCCGGCAGCTAGGGATCATCAGGCAAGGCCATTCCCTGAAAGGGGAGCCTCGTTAGAAAGTAAACATCCTCAACAGCTAAGAATGATGATAGTTGTCCCCTCACAATGAAGCATTGTCGATTAGAGCTCCACATCGATATCAAATACTAGAGCAGGTACTCCTGTGACCGTATCAGTGGGAAATTGAAGAATGTGAGTGGCCCATAGGTTTCCAAGTGTCTCTGAACACCAGACTCCTCTCTCACCACCTCTTGGAGGTTCTCCCAGTCTCACTCCCTATAGTGGATTGGCATGATGACTCTCCTCACACAAAATGAACACCTGCATTTACACAGAAACACTTGATCAACACTCATCATTCATCAAAAATATCAAAAAGTTCAAACTTTCAAAACCCCTTAGCTTCGCCTCCAATGCACGACTTTCACCCCCACAGGTGCACACATATCCATGCTTGTTCTTCACACAACTGCGCATTAATGTGCAACTGTCGGAGAAATAGTTTCCCATTAATGCACAGTTGTCACAGCTATAGGTGCACACCTATGCACACTTGTTCTTTACACAGTTGCGCACTAATGCACATCTATCTGAGAAATAGTTGCACACAGTTCATAGCCATAATTATAATAGGCACACATCTCATGCACACCTATTTTACCCACCCATGTGCCCCTATGCATGACTGTGTCCATCACAACTGCACATCATGCATGAGAGATGGAATTATACCTGCACATCTCAGCACAGGTAACCTTCCTTCTCCCACGCATTAGTGGTCCTACCCCTAAACCTACCCTAGTACAACCATTTATACAACCCCTACCTAAAAAATAGAAACTATATTCTGTGCAAGAGGATGGTACCACTAACCTGACTCTCACAAATCCTGGATCGATCGACTTGCACTCCCGTAATCTTCAACACTCCTCAAATACTCTTGTCAATTCACTATAGCAGTGGGTATAAATGAGGTGGCATTGTGGGCCCAACAACCATATACAGTCCCTTTTTCCATACTTCCACATTCATTTATAGGAGCCTAGAGTCTCTATTTCTCGATCCATCTTTAGCCATGGGATCAGGGTCCCTTCATCTACACAGTCACACTCCCTGGGTCAGCATCTTCCCTCAGCCCCGGGGGAACATTTTTCTCACATCACATCCAGGTACGCATGCTCATGTTCAAAATTATTAAAACTTGTTATATGTTCTTTATCGTCAGATATTGTTCATGTCAGGTATTCATGTTTAATGTGTGTAGGTACTTGGTCATCACAACTAGTGCAACCCCTTCAGGTATATGTTTGACACTGGCATGTTATCATTCCCTCTAGATACCAATTTCATCTCCCAGTCACACCCTCTAACATTCACCTTTAGAGTCCCTACATCCAGCTCTACAATATTGTCAGCTCTGTTGCATTTTGGTACTGTCACCTGATAGCACTCACCCCGACATAAGTTGTCCCATTCATCATTCCCCTTGGTACTTTGTCATTCATGTTGCTTTCACCTCTTAGGGATGGGAGTCTCGATAGTATTACACATTTATGATAATAATCCACATACTCCTTCTTATCATTTTGATAGATTTCCCAATGGACTCCTAGGTTATATCATCTAGGTTCTATTTTGATTGCACCTCTGCAGTATCATTAACCCTCCATTTCATCCATAATTAGTTTTCCCATATACATATTTTCCTCCATTCATTTTCCTCATACAAAAACCCACCCATCATGCCCCCACCCTCCACCACTTCCCTTCGCAACTTGTGCCCTCACAGACCAAGCCATCTTGCACTATGGCACCTGTTAATGTATATGTACACTCATCCCAAATTATTATTTATTTATTTGGCAATTGTAAAAATCCTTTGTTTCCAACATCTACTTAGATTTTTGTCATCACCCTTGACGACCTTATTTTTTATGGAAACACAACCCATGTCACCCTTGGTTGGGGCATCCACTATCATTTACTCTTTATGACATCATTCATAAATCCTGAGTATCCCACAGTCCATGTACCCCTGATCTTTTCGTTTGTCCACTTTGTCGTGCCTCTGGCAGAATTTAACCCCATATCTAGTCATCCCCCGGACACTAGATACAGTTTTATGGTTGCTTCCAATCATCCTTCAAACATACCTCCAACCAAGGGCAGTCTTGAGTCTCACCTCATCTTGAGTTTGTTCATGTTCCCTATCCATTCCTGATCTTATCTCCATAGATTTCATGAATCCCTTTGCTTCTTGGAGTCGTGTCTCCCTTTATGTCGACATCAACATCATTTTCAGAAGGGAAACAATACATTGACTCTCATTACCTTTCCAATAAGGAGTCTTGGATGACACAAAGAGAACCATCATTTTTCTCTGATTATGTTGACCCCCATAACATTAGACTTAAAAAATTCTCATGTTACGGTGGGTCTTACTATGCTACTATTTCAGTTGTTTTATACCAATATAAGACCTCTAAATTTGTTAGACCATCAATGCCTATGATTCATCAACACTTCTTACAAGCATCCTTGCCTCTTTTCAGAGTATTTTCACCATCAAAATTTTCATCCGTCATTATCAAACCGCCCCAGAGGGCGCTACATTTATCTACATCAACATACAACTTCAGTTATTGTCTTATTGTTGGCACAGGGGCAGAACCAGGGTTCAATGCTTAACAACACACCAACAAAACCCTGACTACCATCCCTTTAGGAAACACCTTCACAGTAGGTGAAGTCTCACCCGAGGTAGAAGCAGGGGGGGCTACAGGACATAGGTGTATGTAACCAGGATGCGACACAGATCTATGATAAAGCACTTCATAGAATATTCTATTAAATCTTAGAAGGCAACACACATTAGTTTCTTAATATCATAGAGCATAATCAAAGATAGATCGATGCAGTAGCAACAAATGATTATACACCATGAGCCCTTAACACTTAACATTATAAGTTAAATCTGCCATCCATTTTCCCTTAACTCAAGTAAATCACTTAAGCAACTAAAGATCTATCTATTATGCATCCTAATCAAAGCACTAAGAAGATTCATAACATAAATAACACAGCACAAATAAAACCATGAGACACAATATATATGTGGTTCACCCCAAGGTGGGGCTACGTCCACAATCCGCTTCGTCTCTTTATTATTCACCAAGATCTTCCATTTAGTCACTCTTGTGCACTAATCCACAGAGTTGAGCTCTGCACTAAATAGAAGATATACGCACTAAGCATTGGATCCTCCTTCCAAAATTAGGTCAAATTCATGGAGCCAAACCTTCTATCACAACATTTGCACCTTCTACAAAATCATAGTTAAGCACAAAGTATCAACGCACATATATTCCCTTTGCAAAAAGCATCTTTGCTCACACAAAACTATATTCACTTCCATTCTTTTACAATATATTCCCCTTTATTTATACTTTAGAAACCTTTAAAATAAGGCCTAAACATGGGAAAACCCCATGGGCCGACATCCCATAAACTTGTTACAAAACCCTAGAGGACCCTTTATTGGGTCGACATAACCATAAAAAATGGGTGAGATCAACGATCTCAACTCTGCCTGAGTGCTCCTTCTTCGACCAATGTGTAGAAGTCTAAAAGTGGGAAAAATCTGACCAAAGTTTTCTCAAAACTTGGTCGAGGGCCAACAGGCCCCCAACACTCACCTATGACTCGTCCCAAGTCACTCAGGTCTAGACAATGTTGCTTCGAAATCCTCTAGCTCAACTCGAGATGCCTCGACTTGCTACCTTGCCTAAGCCTCCTGCTCAATGAGCTCTTGGACTATTTGCTCTGTAACAGGCCCTTCCAGGTGTTGTTATACTACTCTAACCACTTGATCTAATTGTGAGCCATGTCCATCAATCTCCTAGAACACCTTGCAAGATTAATCTTTTATAGGTTGTAATTTCTACGTTACTTCCATTACCTTACCTTGGAGGGTAGTGATCTACTATTATACTGTGTGCTACCTCTAGGATCTATTCACCCTTTCCACTACTGTGAAAAGATTCATCTATGCCTACAATGACAACGGTTATTGTTGTGCCTCTTGTAACTATTCTTCTATCTTCTTTAGCTCTGGATCCTCGATAAGGCGTTCATATGTCTAGGAGTTCCTATCACTCAATTGTTTACATACCAAGACAAGGTTTCTTATATTTTTCTACTATGTTTTTGGCAAACTCCTCCGTCTGGTGATGCACCTCCTACGGGGTGCTCAGTACTATTTGGGCCTCTAGTTCAGTTATCCTAGACTAAAGTTGTTGGAGGGTCTCGGGGAGCTTCACTACTTGAGCTTCAAATGGATATTGTGATTCTTGTGCTAATCCTGGCACAAAATGACATGCTTTACTTACCGCTTCCTTGATCATGGCCTCCTCTTCGAGTAGCTGCTCTTTTCCCCTCTGTAGCTGGGATTTTTCCTCCTGAAACTTCACCTAAAGCTCTACTTTGTCTCTTTCATGGGTAGCTACACTGTCCTACATTTCTCATAATTTTTGTAAGACTTCATCTTTCTCCTTTTGCAAGGCTTCTATAGCCTTATCCTACTCTTCTTTAGCTCTCTATAACCGAGTTTCTGTTTCATCTGCAAGCCTTCTTAATTGGGTTGGTTCATCCCCTAATTCTGTAGTCTATTATGCGGAAGGATTAGACGACATAATAGGTAATTTGTGGACCAAGCGAATAACCTATTGCACTTCCTTCAATTATTTTTCATTCCTTCCATATAACTCCTCCTTCTTCTCCCCATATCTCTGCAACATATCTTCAGAGGCATCCTCCATAGCTCTACGGACCAGACTGATGTCGTCGTCAGTGAGAGTGGCTTCCAACTGGGGCTTATTGGTGCACATCTTTTTCCTTGCTAAAGGTTTATTCGAAGAAACTTTACTCATTTGCAATGTCACTATCCCAACAGGGGGATCTTCAGGTCCTGTATCTTTGCCTCCTCCTTTCTCTTGCTCTCCTCCTCCTTGTCCGTCTACTTTGTCTTCTCCTCCTCTTGGGGAGTCAGACCCTTTATCTCCATAAGCATTGTCCTCTTCATCACTCTCTATTTCTTGACTTCATCCTTCTTTTTCTGCTTCTTCGTCCCAATGGAATGTCTGACATGTTCAACTTGTGTAACTATGGGGCTTCCTATGGTGTAAGTGTTAGATAACTTCGCATTGGTGATAGGTACAAGAAACTCCTCTGGCCATTCCTTTGTGATATGCTCCATATCTTCATCTGTCATCTTGTAGCATGACTACAATTCTTCCCAATGCTAATCGCTTCGCGCAATGATGTAGATGAAGTGGGTATCAATGAAAAACTTCACTATGGGTCAGTAGTGATGTAAGGTATGCGGTGTCATACATGGGAATGATTAAATGTAGACCTTCAACTATTGGTAATATCTATGAAACACAACATTAGACAATGACTACTTTTTCATGTTGTTGATATACCATAGGGTGGAAAACTGGGTGGCTAATGCCTCTGAAGGTTCGATCTTTGGGAAAATGGCTCCTTCAGGCATTTTCCATGTTCCAAATGTAATCAAAATGATCAATCAAATATAATGGAATTCATATCCCAAGTCCTGGGCTTCACGGAAATTGTTTTCTAATTTGTTGATGAGGTAGTTCGCCAAGTTCATCAGCATGCCCTCCACACACTTTCTTATCTTCGTTGTTCAGTTCCGAGGTTGATATAGGTGGAACGAAGTCTGGTCAAAGGGGAAGCCTACAGTCCCCTAGTCCATGATGCCTGAATACCTTTAGATATTGGTCTTTCATCCATTGTCTTCTTAAGAAATTCCTCGACAGACTTCTCCAACTCGCTAGGTTTTCTTGACATTCTAGATTTTAACAGATAGGTGGGGTAGACAAATGGACAGGCGAGGTAGACAAATAGATAGGTGGCTTCTAGCTTCAGATAGCACAAATTGACACTTGTACAATTTTCTACTTAGCTTAGTCAATCACGGGTAGCGAAAAGTGGTCCTAGCGCAATGACCGTTGAGTTAAATAAGTAGGGTATCGTGACAAATCTTCCAACGGTTAGGAAATGCTTTCATCAATGTAAATCTATCCATTATGGCGCGATCTCAATGTCCAAAAGTGGTCGATAAGCCCTTAAATTGGTTGTATAACCATTCCAGAGCATCATTCTAATAGTCAAGGTGCCTCCAATGGTGATATAACTTGTCCAGGGTGAATTCCAAATCTGCGTGGACCTGTTGTTCCCGCAAGGTTCAAATCTTACGAACCTGCCTCTTGTGAGCTTCCGATTTGCGAAGTCTTCCATCCAGTTTCGATAACTTCTTGTATCTTTTCCAACTTAGCCTTCTTTTTATTGAGCTTCCTTTACTTCTTTCCTGTGATATGAGTCTCTCTAATTGTTTCTAGAATCCTCTTTCCATTTTTATTCTTATCTTCCCCTAGTGTAGTGGCTTTGCACTGTTGAGGTACCCTCAAAGATTCTAAAGTTAATATCCATTTTCTTAACATTTCCTGAGTGGGCATACTTCTTTCTTGGATGGATATGTTCTTGAAAAATTTTTTCATTCTTTCAACCTTGATAGCTAATTCTCTTACTTTTTGTCCCTCCCACGTTGTTACTTTTCTCTATTGCTTCGACTTATCCTCTTGTTCTTCTATCAGTGAGTTTATTTTTCTAGCGATGAAATCCCTTAATTATTTCTTTTTCTTTTCTGTAGCTTCTTTCTCTTCTTTCCTTCTGATCTTATCCTTCTCAATCCAAGTCTTACCTAAAAATATTGGGAAAGGGGCACTATCCCCAACAAACCGAATGACTTCAAATTCCTTTTTAGTCTATGTTCCATGAAAAATAATAGGTACATTAGTTACTCTTCCACATAAAGTTATTATCTTACCCTTAAACAACCCTATCCTTCCTAAAGAAGGTACCACAATAGTCTTTCCCAAAACTTCCCAAGTTTCTTTTGTCGTAATATTCACTTCTGTTTCTTCATCCAATACTATACAATCTATGTCGAAGTCTTGTATTCTTGCACTTATGGGTCGTTTTTATTTCAGGCTTTCTAGTAAACTGATATATTTATGAACATCCATCGTTTATTTCAACTGTAATAAGATAGTTTGAATTTCCTTTGACCCTTTCTCTTTATGACTTTCTAACATGCCCTTAGTCTCTTGACTTTCTTCATAGTTTTCTTGTCTTAAGTTCATTCTTTCAACTTTAGCAATAATCCTTGAACAATCCTCAACCTAATGACCAACAACCTTACAAAAAAGACAAATAGGGCCTGCCCTAGCACATTCCTTAGCAAGATATCCTGGCCTTTTGTAGTGATAACACAATTTCAATCCTCTTTTTATCTTAAATGTTCCCCAATTTGTTTTGTACTATGCACTTCCCCTAGGATCATAGTGTTGGACTTGCAATCTGTAAAAAAAACATTATAGGTTCCTACATCCACTTATTAGTCCAAAAACTCTCTCTATGCATAAGAATAACATATATTTATTTATTTCCATTAAATTTACTCAGGTCAACTCTTTCTTTCAACTGTGCCTTCACCTTCAGACTAGGACAAAATCTATTAAACATACTTAAGTTCATGCTTTCAAAACAAAAATTTTCACTTATATTTCTCTTATCAAAGCCCAAAGATTGCTTGTTTTAGGATCTTACCTCTTTTCTTCAAAACAACTTACTTCCTTGGCACAAAGCTTCTCAATTCAAGTATAGTACTACACACTTCAGTAGTAGATCTATGCATAGATATTCTCTTTTTATTTACTTTAGTTCCTAGCAATCAGAGCTTCAGTCTCGAGAACAAAACCATTTTTTGGCATAGGGGCAGACCCAGGATTCAATGCTTAACAGTGCACCAAAAAAACCCTGATTATCGGCCCTTTCAATAACACCTATGAAGCAGGCAAAGTCTCACTCGAGGCATAAGTAGGGGGGTTACAGGATGCAGGTTTTTGTAACTAGGTTGGGACACAGATCTATAATAAAAGAACTTCATAGAATATTCTATTAACTCTTAGAATGTGACATGCATTAGTTTCTTAACATCATAGAGCATGATCAAAGATAGATCGATGCAGTAGCAACAAATGATTATATACCATGAGAACTTAGCACTTAGAAATTATCATTATAATTTAAATCTATCATGCATTTACCCTTAACTCAAGTAAAGCACTTGAGCAACACAAGATCTATCCATTATACATCCTAATCAAAGCACTAAGAAAATTCATAACATAAATAACACAACACAAAGCAAACCATGAGACACCAGATATGCGTGGTTCACCCCAGGGTGGGGCTATGTCCAAAAACCTCTTCACCTCTTTATTATTCAATAGGATCTTACATTCAGCCACTCCTGTGCACTAAACCACATAGTCGAGCTCTGCACCAGACATGAGATCTATGCACTAAGCACTAGATCCTCCTTTCAAATCTAGGTCAAATGCATAGAGCCAAACTTTCTATCACAACATTTTCACCTTCTACAAAATCATAGTCAAGCACAAAGCCTCAAGGCACATACATTCCCTTTGCACAAAGCAACTCTATTCACACATAACTATATTCACTTCCTTTCTTCTACAATACATTCCCCTTTATTTATACTTTACAAAAATTTACAATAATTCCTAAACATGGGGAAACCCCATGGGCCGAAATCCCATAAACCCATTACAAAACCCTAAAGGACCCTTTATTGGGTCCACATAACCCTAAAAAATGGGTCAGATCCACGATCTCAACTCCACCTCGGCACTCCTTCTTCAACCAACGTGTCGAATTCCAAAAGTGGGAAAAATCTAACCAAAGTTTCCTCAAAACTTGGTCAAGGGACAACAATTATATTTTGGGTTACATGACATGAGCATGGGGCATGCCTGCCTCGTTTGTATACATATTTTTATTTATGTCTAGAGAAAGGTTCGGGTCCCACAGTTTCCCCTATCCCTTCGATGGATTTCTCTTGTACTTCCTATCAGCACTCTTCCTTACAATGGCACTCTCAGTAGAAGAAACATTGATGTATTTTAGTTATATGTATTCTCCTAACCTCACACATTAGGGGGCATTTTTTATCACTAAAATTTAATCCGCAACATTGCATGCAAATGGTTACAGAAATACAGCAATGCCAAACAACTATTAGTTCATCTGCAACACCAAAATGCATTTCCAAGAGACAAAAACTATAAAATTGCGCAAAAATTGACATGTGTTAAATCACTAAAGGAAGAGCACGCACAGTGTGTGGGACAAAGAATCCCATAGAGTGCACAATGTGCCATATGTGTGACTGTGTATGAGAAAATTTGTGCACTCCTGTGAACGACACATTTATGGTTCTTGTCGCCCCCTCAACCACTTATGAACTAGCTCCCAACTTGAATTGACCCTCCGATCTGAGTTGAATCTGAATGGGGGGCTTTTC
>CBVK0101045019.1:0-26269 GCA_900067695.1 Picea abies | reverse complement strand
TTGGCTGGGAGGTACCGGTGAAGTCACAACGATTGACAAGCGTGAGTTGCACAGAGCCCGCAGGACAACGAGTCGGAGCGGGCAACTTTGGCAACAATACACATGTTTTTATTTTTTATGGTATATTACTATTGACCTTACGCTTTCATTTATGTACTTTTAACTGTTTAAAGAACGTATTTGATTTAACAGTTTAATCGAGAACTTAAATTCCCCATAGCCTTAAACTCGTTGCTTGACTTGATTCCCTTGGCATTCAATCCCTGAACACTATGACTATCCTATTGGTTTTACTATTTAGTTGTGACGAGTTGTGATTTTTAATTCATCCTTATCCCTTGTTCATCAATCCACGACTGAGTAGTCGACTAGGAGCCAAATCGACAGTCGTCACTTCGGTGTTAATAGACCTACAGATCCTAATGCCCTAATTTTATGTCTGTGGATAATGAGCGAAGAATGTTTACCCAACCATCTACCCCTCATGATTTTTCTCGGTTGATTGATTGTCTTGTACTTTCTTGCAATTGAATAGCTCTTCATATTGTTCATATTTTCCCACTGTAAGTATTCATCCATGGAATTTTTCTCTTTGGAATTGTTTACAATTCGATGACAAATATCTCTTCATCTTTAATCCATAGTTTACTCTACGATTTATTATTTCTTATGGCAATTTACTCTGATTTTTCGATGCACTAAACCTCAAATTTTTTCCTCTTCATTTTATTAGATCTGATATCAAATATCCTCTCTGATTCAACACTTTCCTTTGCTTTGCATTTTCATTACTTTTGGCCTTTGAAATTTTTTACTCTTCCATTCATTCCATTGAAGAAGAATTTACTCCTCGTTTTTATACCTCTAGCCTGCGAATTTCTCATAGTTGATTTCAGCATTCAATTCATTTTTTGGGGGTACTTTTACCCATCTATGGGCTACTATAGAACCCATTTTTTTTTACTGCAATTTAATTTCTCTACAAGTCATTATGTAGATGGTGAATTTACCCTGCATGTCCCTCTTACTTGATTACGTTTTATTAAATTTCATGGTCGTTAAGGGTCTGAAAACATAAATTTCTTGCAATTAGTGACAACGTTTTTTTTTATGAGTATGGATAGCAATGTATATTCAGTGATTCCCTATATTTTTTTCTTGTGGGAGCTAGACTTCATTCACAGTTTTTATCTAGCGAAATTATATTCACAGTATAAGAGTAGTGATTTTATACCAACAATTTAAATGTTGGGTCAACATATTTTTGTTCAGCGTTATGATACCTATGGCAGCGAACCCCCCTTGACCGATAAGACAGAGTTTATTTTTACAGCGGTATCCCTGAATTTTTGAGTGACAACGAAATGGGGCCTGTGTTTGACAGTGTATCTGGTAGGGTGGATTTATTGCATCTCAGGACTGTGTATTGGCATTGTTTTGTTTAATTATGAAAACAATGGAGTCCTATAGTATTATAACTAATTAACTATCATATTTTATAGTAGCAGCGGATAATTATTCATCGGTCTTTAACTACTGTGTAAATGTTTACATTATGCATCTTCTGCGATATATATGCACACTTTATATTTTGCATGATGTATTCAAGATCTGCGTTGCATATTTCCTTGCGATATACTTATTGTATTTTACACTCAGTTGTATAACTTTACCTTTTTACGTTCTTACACTATTTCCATTGTATCATAAATTAATTTTTCCTTTAAAACATTTAAATGACAACATTATATCTTAAATGACATAGAGATAATACATTTTAATTAACATCTTTCTCACCTATTCTATTGATGATTTTGGACAACTATTTATACCCATTTTAAAGATAATTTCTTTTTAAACATTAATTCCTTTAAAGACAACTGATAGATAAGCGAAATCTAGTGTCAAAACCCCTTTAAGTTATGAATATAAGATAGCATTCTTAGACAACGAAGTTTAGTTAATTTGTAACTGATCATTATAGTCAAATTTATAGGTTAATGTACAATGTACTTACTATGTAATGGTGTGTTTTGGGCAACAATTTAGCATTTTTTTTACTGTGCGGATTTTGACTAGGCATCATGTGGATATTCTCAATGTTATTATATATTGTTTAGGTTGTTGATTTACACTAGTTAACTTTGGTTAAGTGATTAGTTTAGACTATGGTTATGGTTATGGTTAATTTAGTGTGACAATGATTGTTTATAGTTTTAATAATAATTAGTTTATACTCGTTAAATTAGATTTGTAATTATTTACTAATTTGTAATTTAGACTTGCTAAATTAGACTTGTATTTATTGATAAATTAGATTGTAATTATTGACTAATTTAGACTGGATTAATAGTTGGGTTGTTGGCAAAGTCGTGTATTAGCTTGTGTTTTTCTTTTGAGTGATGTCATCTGACATCTTGTCGACCGGTTGCTTGGGGTGTGGGCGTAGGCTTCTTGTCAGTTATTTCGGCTCCTAGCACGCTGGATTTTCTTGAGTCCTTGGTCCCATTAGGTTATGTTTTTCCAGGGTATTGTCGCATCTATCACCTGGGGAAGACATGATTCTTGATGAGGGGATCATGGCGCACCCTATTGGACAACGCGAATGATAACTTGACCGAAGTCAATGATTCAGATTGTGGGTGTTGTTGATCATTTTAACTTATTGTTAGCGCATGGGTTGTAACTCCTTCCTGCGTTTGGTTGCACTCCATCGAGGTTATAGTTATTGGTCATCGAGGCCATTGTGTCAGATGGTGGATGTTGTCCTTTAGTTGTAGGTGTGGTCATATTGTGTAGGGCGGGTAGTTGTTACGATCTATTTTTTTACGCATGTTTTGCCAAGTTGATCTGGTCCTAGTGTGGGGAGTCATAGTTGTCTGTTGCATTGCGTCATTTTTTTCATTGTTAGGTTTTTTGGTTTAACTGTGTGTCGTCATTGCCTTCCTGCAAAAAAAAAAGTGCATTTCCGCTTCGCTTGTAGTCATAAAGAGGGGGAGTTACAGTTCAGAACATAAATTCTATTTTTGTACATAACTAAACCTTCCCGACTGCAACTGAACTTTGACCTTTCCTCAACTGATTTTCTATTTTTACATTTCTCTTGAATTTTCTTGTAATTCTCATTTTTTTTCTGCTATTGTTATGATTTTTTGTTTCAAATCAAATTGTGTGTTATTGCTAAAAATCACATTTATTTTCCTACTGAGTGCATCTACTATCTTTTTTTTCTTTCCCTTTGATATTTTCTATTTCAAAATCATACTCACATAGGAAATCCAAGCATATAGCTTGTCTTTCATTCAAATTTTTCTAGTTTAAAATGTGTTTAAGACTAACATTATCTATTTTCAAAAAAAAGTTATTTCTTGAAAGGAAGTGTCATCAATTTTTTAGAGAATGAACAATAGGAATAAATTCTATATCATAAGGTGCATAATTTTATTGATGAGGTTTTAGTTTTCATGATTCATACAAAATTACATAATCATCATGCATTAAAACTCCCCTTGTCCTTCGTTCAAAGCATCGGTACAAACCAAAAAGTCCTTATGTGGATCTGTTATCCTCATAATAGATGTTGTGGTTAACAACCATTTTAGATTTTACAAACTTTCTTGACATTTCTCATTCCATTTAAATCTGATTCCCTTTTTCTGGAAGCATGTTATTGGATAATAAAGTTTTGAAAACCCTTCAATGAACCTAAGATAATAT
This sequence comes from Picea abies, assembly GCA_900067695.1. Classification (NCBI taxonomy): domain Eukaryota; kingdom Viridiplantae; phylum Streptophyta; class Pinopsida; order Pinales; family Pinaceae; genus Picea; species Picea abies. The sequence goes on along the minus strand of CBVK0101045019.1, from coordinate 22,552 downwards.
CTTGTAATACCCATTAAGGATTGGAAATTTGAAACATCCTTTGGCATTGACCAATATAGGAGTTCTTTGACCTTTTCTGGGTCAAGAAAAATCCCTTCTCCTGAGATCACACATCCCAAATACTGCACTTTATCCTAATAAAATTCATATTTTCTGAACTTTGTGTAGAATTTATTCTCCCTAAGTGTTTGCTGAAGCAATCTTAAGTATTCTTCATTTTCTTCTTTTGTCTTTGAATAAATTAATATTTTATCGATGAACACGATTATAAACTTATCTAAATATTTTCTCAAAACATTGTTCATTAATTACATAAATGCAGTAGTTGCATTAGTTAAACCAAAGGGTACCACTATAAACTCATAGTTTCTATATATGGTTCAAAAAGAAATCTTATGAATATATTCTTATTTAATACTAATATCATGGTATCGTCACTGCAAGTCTATCTTTGAAAATATTTTATCCTCCCCAAATTGATCAAACAAGTCATTAATGTGGGGTAAAGGATACTTATTTTTAATCATCATATTATTAAGTTTCCTGTAACAAATTCACAACCTAAAGGTTCCATCCTTCTTTTTAACAAACAAGACCGGATCTCCCCACAAAGACACACTAGGTCTAATGTGTATTTTATACATCATCTCATGAAGCTACATTTTAGGTTTAGCCAAACCTATAGAGATCATCAAATATGGGTACTTAGACACCATTGAAGATCCATGTACTAAATCTATTGTAAATTCTATCTCTCTTCTAAGAGGTAATCCTAGAATTTCTTTTAGAAACATATCCAAAAATTCTTGTGGTATATGATATTTGGTCAACAATTTTTACACCATTAACTCTTTTCTTTCAGATATGTGCACAACACATATTTCATATCCCTTCCTTGCATTAATTTTCAAGTATAGGTAAAAGATCTTTACTACTGACACACTTCATGGTATCCTTTTAATTATTTTAATTATTTTTTCCTTATCAGACTCATACAAACAATTAAATTTTTTGTCGTGGAAATTTACGATAGCTTAATGTTTTTCAATCCAGTCCATTACTATGGGTATATTATAGGATCCTAAGTGTAAGAGGTTTAAACATACCTTAGTATCCATTTCATCCATAATTACTAAAACAATATTTTATGATTTCAACAACCTTATGTTTCATTTTAGTGGCTAATTGAACTAACAAAGGCTTCTTATGCTTGTTTGTATCTAGTTTACATCCTTCTACTATTGTAGGTGAAATATAGCTTAGACTTGCATTAGGGTATATTAAAATGGATAGAGGTTTTTGATTAATAGTACCTTCTATCTCCACCATGGAATATTGATGATCAACCTTCCAATTTTCTAGAGAAGCATTGATCTTGTGAGTGCATCTAGTCATGTCATTCACTATTTTTTCCATGTACTGCATGATTTCTATTTTTGTTTAGAGTATAGTCTTGGTATATGTGAGGCTCCTTCCAACCTCAACACTAAAGTAGTGGCCGAGTTGTCTGATTTACCAATTCTGTAGGATTTTTACTATTCTAGACTATTATAATTTTTTTTTCCACTTAATCTGTTCCTCTTAACTCGTGCACTATATGATGGTTGTCCACTACCTGAATTGTTTCTTCCTAGGATAAAACATGTCCTTTGTAGTAGTCTTCCAAGATTTTATGTTTTCATACTTCTCTTTGAATTGCGTGAGACATAGTTTAGCATGGATAATGACCTCATCCATGGTCTTTGGATTCAAAAACTCAATTTTATATTTGTATGCTTGAGGCAAGCAACTCATGAATCGCTGAAATTTTTCCTTATTTTATCTAAGGTAAGGTACATATCTCATCACATTAACAAAGTTAGGGAAAAAATATTCAATGAAATTCCTTCACTTTTTCATCATAATCGCATTATGTTAGATACTTTTTTTTGAAGTAATTTTTGACAATTTGAAATTTAATTCATTACTCATGATCTTGTTAACTATATTTATATCCTGCCAACAAATGACTACTTTACTATTCAATTGGTACAAAACTAATCTAGTTCTCTCTTTCATAATTGTAAATTTGCAAATATTTTCCGATGTTTAGTAGCCAATCTTTTTCTGCCTAGTCAAACTCACCATCAAAGCTAAGTGGCCTGGTATTTTTAAAATCAGCAAAAAAACCTATTATACTGAAACTTTATTTAACATGTTTTGGGTATAGTCTTATACAAGGTAATACTTTGAGAGTGATCCTTACTACTTTTCCCAGCCAAAAGTTTTGTCTTATAACTAAATTCTAGGTGGCCTTTCTACTTATATGACTCTTCATTAGAAAATTTATTTTTAGCATTGTTGGAGGTCTATTGTGGATTATTATTCTGTTTCAATTCAATTATCTTCTTGTTATTTACTATCCTTAATTATTTTTTCATTATCTTCCTTGATTCTCTATAATTCCTCCTTTATGAGACACATAGTTTCCAAAAAGCCTAAATATTTATACACTGGTTGTTCACTAGTTAGCTCCAAGTAGGTATATCTGAAGAACACTTGGGGTCTATTTACCAGTTTCTTCAGCCATGTTCATTTGTTTATTCGATTTTGATATGTTCAAAATACAATTATTATCAATTATTTTTCTTTCAAGTATTTAAAGATGTACATGTCTTGTTAAACAAAGTGTTGTTCACGTTGATCCCATAAAACCTTAGTGTTTGAACCATGATCTGATACCATTTGTAATGTCACCTTCACACAATAATTGTTATTGTTATTTGGTAGATTCTCCTTTCATTCATTGAGATGTTGATTCCATTGTAAGATCGTCATGATAATAGATGACAGGTTAAAATAAATATTAAAGGAATTGTTATTTGTTTTCAATTAAGTCTATCAAGATCTCTATTGATTACAATGGTAAAGGTATTCCTCTACTCCATTAGCTATTAGCAAACTTTTCATTTTTAATATACTGCAAATTTTTACTAATACAACTAATTGATAAATTGTGAAGCAAGAAATGCAGAGAGAAAGAATAGAACATAAAACAGTATATTAGAATATAAGAAGAAGAGTACAAAACAAGTACATGAAGAAGATATGAAGAAGTTAGTACTATGAAAAGGGAAATAGCTGAGCTAAATAGGCTCAAGCAAATCAAGAATAGAAAATACAGCTGGCCAGGACAGCTAGCAGTGTACAGTCGGCCTGTTGAGGTTACATTATATTTAACACTCCCTCTTAAACTCAACAGTTACAGATAGCAGCACTGATTATACCTAAGTGTTGTCTCTGAAAATCAAAAAATGATTTTCCTAGTGGCTTTGTAAAGATATCAGCAAGCTGATCTCGAGAACCACAAACTTGTAGTGCAATATCACCATTATTGACTAGCTCACGTATGAAATGAAAACGAGTGTCAATGTGTTTCCTTTTCTTGTGAAACACATGATTTTTAGATAAATTAATTGCTGAAGTATTGTCACAAAAAATAGGAGTTGGATCCTTTTCTGTATGTGACATATCTTTCAATATTCTTCTCAGCCACATAGCTTGACAGGAAGCTGAGGTAGTAGCGACATACTCTACCTATGCAGAAGATATTCAAACAATTGGCTACTTCTTTGATGCCCATGAGATCAGGTTCGTGCCCAGTTGAAAAACATGTCCAGATGTGCTTTTCCTGTCATTTAGGTTGCCTGCAAAATCACTGTCGATGTAGCCAGAAAGTTGATTACTATCAGATTTAGTGTACCATAAGCCAAAATTGAGAGTTCCTGCAACATATCTCAAAATTCGTTTTTCCATTTTCCAATGAGAATCTTTGGGCGATTCCATGAATCTGGAAACAAGGTTGGATGCATGCATAATGTGATGCCTACTTGTTGTAAGATACAATAAACTTCCTACTAAACTTTTGTACAGGGTAGAGTCCATTGTAGGGCCTTTATCTTTCTTTCTCAATTTTGTCCCTAGAGGTATAGGGGTTTCTGCTAGATTGCATTCTTCCATGCGAAATATTTTGAGGATGTCTACTGCATACTTTTGCTGACAGACAAAAATGCATTTGGCTGATTGATGAACCTCAATCCCTAAAAAATATTTCATTATTCCGAGATCTGTCATCTCAAACTTAGATTGCATGGCATGTTTAAAATATATTAACTCAAGATTTCCAGTATAGATCATGTCATCAACATATAAACATGCAATCAAGATTTTATTGTGTTGATCTGTTTTGGTGTAAATAGTTGGCTCATTTTGGCTTCCGCTGAAACCACTTTTGATCAAGTAAGTGTCAATTTTGTTGTACCAAGCTCTTGGAGCTTGCTTTAAGACATACAAGGCTTTCTTCAACCGATATACTTTGGCTGGCTACTCTTGGACTTTAAATCCAAGTGGTTGATCGACATACACCTCTTCTTCTAAGAAACCATTCAGGAATGATGACTTGACATCCATCTGGTATACTTGTAATTTGTGTTGGGCTGCTATGGCCAATAGAGTCCTTACAGTGTCTAGTCTTTCTACTGGAGCAAAAGTTTCACCATAATCAGTACCTGGTTATTGTGAGAATCCTTTGGGAACAAGTCTTGCCATGTGTTTTTCAATCTGCCCTCTTTCATTGAGTTTAGTTTTGTAAAGCCACTTGACACCAATACTCTCCTTGTGACTTGGAAAATCAACAAGATCCCATGTCTTGTTCTTCTCAATGGAGTCAATTTCTTCGTTCATGGCTTGAACCCGATGTGGCTCCTTAGTTTCTTCCTTAAAAGATGTAGGTTGAGATGACATTAAAGAAAAAAGGTTGTGTTGTTCAAAGTCATCCAACTGCTGATGGATTTCTCTCAAACTTCAAGTTCTCTGATTGTGTGGTTCAGAGAATGATTCTCTGCTTAAAGTTGAGGTATCCTGAGATTTTTCAGGTTGTCTTTGTACTTGAAATATTGGAAGAATAGTTTGAGGTACTTGCTGTCCTGAATTTTCTGCGTTTTTAGAACTTGGCAGCAATGGATTTTGACTATCCATTTGTTGATTTTTTGAATCATTCCAGAATTGATTTTCCAGAAATTTTACATCTCTGCTGAGGGTTAGTTTCTTGGTGATTGGATTGTAAATCCTGTAAGCTTTAGATGTTTCACTATATCCAGTGAAAATACATTTCTCACTTTTGTCATCAAGTTTCTTCCTTAATTCATAAGGTATGTGAGCGTATGCTATGCATCCGAATGTCCGTAGATGCGCAACATTGAGCTTTGTCCCACTCCATGCTTCTTGGGGGACTTTTAGATTTCACTTGGTGGTTGGAGATCTATTCAAAAGATAAACTGAGAATGCTATTTCTTCAGCCCAAAACCTATTTGACAAACTTTTTTCTTTGAGAAGTGTTCTTGCCATATTCACTATTGTCTGATTTTTTCTTTCAGTCACTCCATTCTGTTGTGGAGTATACCTGGCTGTTGTTTGCATGATAATGCCCTGTGATTTGCAGAAATTTGCAAATTCTCTAGAGTTGTATTCTCCTCCTCCATCTGACCTGGGTGTTTTGATATATTTGCCACTCTTTTTTTTCGTTTCTACCTTGAATTCTTTGAATTTTGCAAAAGTTTCAGACTTGTGTCTGAGAAAATCGATCCATATTTTTCTGCTAAAATCATCAATAAACGTTAGAAAATAAAAGCTGCCACCTATGGAATTTATTTGCATTGGTCCACATAGGTCAGTGTGAACAAGTTCAAGATGTTGTTTAGCTTGATTGGAAAACTATGGAAAACTAGTCCTCTTATTTTTTCCAAGTATGCAAGGCTCACATGGGGGAATTTGCTGTTTAAAGATAGGAAGATCTTTGACCGTGGAGTTCTTCTGAAGAAGACTTGGAATCTGAAATGGTAGATGTCCAAATATTGTATGCCAAACCATTATTTCATTTAGGGTAGATGCACTCTGTGCATATGGTTGAATCAGATTTGCAGTTCTGAGGGTAAGGGGAAACACCCTATTCAGAGTCATACGGATTTCAGAAATCAATTTTCTGTTGGGGTTTTTGTCATACATTTTGCAAGATGCTCCCTCAAAAAGTACCTTATAGCCATGTTCAATCAGTTTTTCTACACTTAGCAAATTATGTTTCAGATCTGGAACATGATAGACATTGTTTATGTCTTTCTTTACATTTTGTTTAGTAAGAATAGGAACAATGCCTTTTCCTTGAACTTTGACTAAAAGATCATTTCCAAGTGTAATATCAGATGAGAGTTAATAATCAATTCATGAAAGTAAATCTATGTTACCTATCATGTGATTGTTTCATCCACTTTCCAGCAACCAGAGATCTTTAGGTTGTTCTTCAATCTTGTGGCATGAGAGAAACATACCTCCTGAGTTTTCTCTCATATGATTTGACACATTTTCTCTGCCTAAGAGATGATCTGCTTGCTTCTTCCTGCATTCAGATTCATAGTGCCCATACTTTTTGCAGTAATATCATTGTATGCTTGATCTCTCATTTGATCTTCTCCCTCTCCCTCTTTGAGGCTGGAAATTCTGATGTTGATTTTGTTGTTGTTTTCTTTGACCTTGGAAATTTTGATTCAGATACTGTTGTCTATTACCTCCACTGGAGTGAGGGTTACTTTGATTGCTCCCTCTTCCTTGGTGACCTCTGCTTCTTCCTCTGCCTCTCCCTCTGCTGAAGGAGAATTGAGTTTTGAAAGCATTGGAGATTGACTCATCTGTGAGATGCAGTCTGGTCTCATGTGTCACCAGGGAACCAATTAATTCATCATTTGAAAAACTTGACAGATCCTTGGTTTCAAGGATTGTTGTTACAACCATTTCGAATTTCTTTGGTAAACTTCTGAGGATTTTCTCAACAATGCGTTGATCAGTGATGGTTTCACCAGTCAATCTGATCTGGTTTACGATGCCCATGACTCTGGTCATGAACTGATCCACATTTTCGGACTCTGTCATCCTTAGAGTCTCGAATTGCGTTCTCAAGGTCTATAGTTTAACTATTTTGACCTTGTCATTTCCTTGGTAGGAAGATTTAAGGATGTCCCAGGCCTGTTTTGAAGTACCAACACCTGTGATTTTTGAGAAAATCGAGTCATCCACAGAATTTTGGATCCAAAATTTAGCTTTATTTTCTTTGTTTCTCTGCGTTACTTGAGCAATTTTTTGCTGATTAGTCATGGTGGATAGGTCTGCTGGATCTGGTTCCACATATCCATGATCCACTGGATCCCAACACTCTTGTGCTTGCAAGAAGGATCTCATCCGAAGAGACCAGAACTCATAGTTCTTTCCAAGGAAAATTGGACCTTGAGTTGGTCCTAAATTGTTAGACGACACCATCTTTTAAAGAATTCAGCAAAACAGAAAAAAATAAATTATTACTTACTTGTCTCCTGTGTGTAATTTGTAGTGGCTTCGGAACTCTGCGATTGGAGATTTTGCGAGTTTCAACTTCGCGAGTTTTGGTTTTGCGATTCTATCTTCGGGACTCCGTTATACGAGTCCTCTGATCTCTTGTCACTCCAACCTCCGATCGCCGAAGAGGGCTTAACAACCTTAGATTGGCCCTTTGTCTCCGAACAATGTGACCACATGCCTAAAGGTTAGAGCGCTGCTAGATTTTCACGAATCGGAGAATAGCAATGCCTTTGTCGGTTCTCTGTTCATCAAATCGCTGAAATCCAAAGTATCCTGGCACTTATTCAAACGCCTTTTTGGGATTTTGTGTTTCAGGACTTCGACAGTTTTTCTGTGACGTTCCTAGGTACTTCGGACTCCTGGTATGCGAAATGCCAAAATTTTGCCTTTGGACAATTTCAACGGTCCAAATCTTTCTTTGATCTGATGGTCCAGATCCTTTCGAGATTTCGGGATTCTGGGTTTCACGACTTCGTGAACCCTAGTAGCGAGCTCTTCTGACTCCTTGATTCCCCGATCTCTGATTTACCGAAATGTCGATGGCCATTTCCTTTTGGGACTTTCCCCGAAGGCCTAGCTTGTTTCCACGTGTCCCCTTAAGATGGACGGTCCTCGTCGTTTCACGATTTTACAACTTGTGACTCCAAATCCTCTATCTACTTGAAACCCTGGTAGCCAAGATGCTGACGGTTTCCTCGATCTTCGCCATGTGTCCGAACGAATGGACAACTGTGATCTTTTCGGGATTTCAGGACTTTCACCGTGGAGTGTTGTGACCTTTTGTCAACAAGACCTCAGATATCCCGAACTCTGAAATGATGAAATGATGGCACTTGGATCTGCCGCCACTTGTCCTCTCAGATGGATGACTCACATTCCTCTTGGGATTTCGCGATTTGTGATGTCAGGATTTCACGTATTGGGGTTTTGGAGAGCAGTCTCCTTTGCTCGTCCAACTCCTGATCCCTGATTTTGCGATTGGATCATATCGATGGCTCATGATCTATCTCAATCCAACGGTTTAGAATAACTCGTGATTTCGCGATTCACAAATTCTCACGACAGTCTTCTGACGTTTACACCTTGCGAGTCAGCGAAATGCTGAGATCTCGCCATGTGTCTCTTGATGGACGGTCCAGATGATTTCATGACTTTGCAAGTCAAATTTCTCTTGTGTGCTCACGAGGACTAAACATTGTGCACTTTCTCGCTGATCTAACGTCTGTCAGTCCTCTGCGCAAGATTTAACGGCTGAAATTCTTTTGCCTTTTTCGCGCTCTCTTCGTCCCTTCTGAACTGGATTTCTGCCTCGGATCTGTTCACAAGACAAATCTTACGGCTGCGACGGTTGTTCTTTGAACCTAAGACACGTTCTTTACTGTCTTTGCAAGGATTTTCTTCTAAGGAAGAAAAATTCGTGAATCTTTCAAAGATTTGAAAGAATTTCATGAGTTCTTTGTTCTCTGCTGCAATCTTTGATAGATTTGAGCGATTTCCAAAATCCTTTAAACGCTTCTTCTTTCTACAACTATCTTTCACGAATTTGAACAAATGCTTTGAATTCTTCAAGAGTTTCGGCCTCTTGAAGCTCTTCTTTGTGAATATTTGATGATTCTTTGAAAATTGAACAACAATCTTTACTATTTCTTCCTTCTTAGTCTCTGATACCTTCTCGTGTTTCTGCTCCTTGAAACTTTCGAGCGTAGTATGCTCTACGACCTCGCGTGAGCTTCTTACGCTGATCTTTTGAGTGTATTATGGTCTGCTTTCTCGTGGAAGTTTCCTTCGAGGATCTTTCGAGAGTATGACGAACAACTTTCCAAGCCTTGTGAAAAGTCTGTGTCGAATGCTCTCAAGATCCGTGTAAGCTCTGTGCTGTTTGAGGATCATGTTGCTCTCTAGCCTGTGTGAAGAGGCTTACTACTGTAGCTCTGATACCATGGTAAATTGTGAAGCAAGAAATGCAAAGAGAAAGAATAGAACATAAAACAGTATATTAGAATATAAGAAGAAGAGTACAAAACGAGTACAGGAAGAAGATATGAAGAAGTTAGTACTATGCAAAGGGAAATAGCTGAGCTAAATAGGCTCAAGCAAATCAAGAATAGAAAGTACAGCTGGACAAGACAGCTGGCAGTGTAGAGTCAGCCTATTGAGGTTACATTATATTTAACACTAATTTCATAAACCCTTTGTAGCGATCTGTCAAAGATTGGAGTAAGGATCTCTTAATCTTTCCACTACATTCGATATTTGTGTAATTTCTAAAAACACTCAACTATTATTATCTCTTCATTAAGTGTATTAGAGATTCATGTATATCTCGGTATTCATTCTTACCCTGGTATTAACTCTCAACATTTAAAAGTTAATGCACTAATGGCTTCACCGTTTATAATTAGGATCACTTAGTTAAAAGGGTTATAATGAAATCTGTGTACTCCCTTCATTTTAAACAAAGTATAAAATTCTTATGTGCTTGGACATTTACCCATGGCTCATCCTTAGGATACAACGTATTGTTTATAGCTCTATTGAGCTAGAAATCACACGATACTATAGCATGTATATGCTAACACTTTCCTTTTTTCCATTGCACAAACTATCAGTCAACTCCTTTACAACTTGGACTGTACCTCTCCATACCAGAATCAATTGACACGCTGAGAATCGTACTCCATCTCTTAAGAGTTAATTTTTCTTCTTACGTCTCATTCCAATGTCGTATGAGGGAACTCTATAGAACTAACGTTTGTTTGAACAGGTAGTGTTTCGACCCACTGGTTCATTTTAATCCCTCATAGGTCTTCTGGAATTCAGTGCACAAGACTCACGCAACGACTGTAGATTTGACGCTAATGATATAATTTTATTGATTACTTGTTGTTTGGATCGTTTGAATGTCTAAACTTATATTCAACTAATAATTTTTTTTTTGTATAGGTTATACAAGCTTTCTAGCTTGAAACCATTCCTCAATAATTGTAATGGTTAACCTCTATTGTTTTAGGTAAGAAGAATATTAAAAATTTCAACTTATTTTGTTAGAGTCCTCTCATTTTATTTTCGTGTTTTATCATTATAATAACCTGGGAAGGATATTACTCTCTACACAGGAAGCACCTCGGGGTTTAGTATGGGTCCTCTGTAAATATATACCTATGTATCGAAGGACTATTAATGACCACTCTTGATCAGCGTATAATAATAATTTCAAGATTCAAGAAGGGTTTGCATTGGACGTCCTTCCTAGACAACGTCGGCGTTGCTGCCAGGTAAGGTAACATATATTTTTTGTTGCATTCATGGATTACTGTTGCAGTATATAAATATTTTTCCTTTCTTATGAAAACAATTCATGCCCCATCGTTTGTAGGGTGGACGATGACAACATAGCGTGCACCCTCTTTTCATGTCTGACCTTACCGAGGGACCGAGCACTATGATTTTGCCACTGCTCTCTGAGTCATATTCACAGGTTTCAACCTCTGTATAGGTTATGTAAAAACATAATAGTTTGGGAATTTATCAAATGCTCAAGTGGTGGCTAAACCCATTATTTAAATATCATTTTGTTCATATATAACTATATTTTTTTCAAACCACAAGTGTATAAAATTTATTTCTTGGTCTATTTCTCAAACTGGTTTAAGCTCGTGGCTTAGAATTTTTCCATGGTATGGTTGTTGTTGGCTAAAAAGAGCCTAGGTCACATGATCCGTGCTATTATATTACTATATATGATTTAACAAATTATCCCCACCTGAAAAGGGTCGACGATTCCACACAAACGTTAGCACAATTATATGAATTGTTATCAATTGAATATATTTAACCGAGTATGGATTATCTAATTAAAAATATCAAGTGGTATCTTTGCTATTTGTTATGTCCATTTTTCTGTAAATAAAATTTACAACCCTAAAGCTCTCATTTGACAGTTAAAACATAAATTTATAGATATGGGTTTGTATGACTAAACCCTATATTAACCATTTTTCCTTCATGGGTTTTTCTCTTTGTAACATACTTATCATTTCATGTAAAATAGATAAAAGTAATTCCCTTGCACATGAATATGGTCAAAACAAACATTTTAATTTATTCCATATTAGCCTAAATATAGAAAGTTCTCAATATATTATTTTCTATTTTATTTTCTTGAAAACATAAATATACAAAGTTCTCAATATATTTTTTTGTATTTCATTTTCTTGAAATGTTCTAAAGTATATTAACAAATTTAATAACTTGCATACCATTCTGATTTATGAAAAGATATTCACCACATGTCCCTTTTTAGGTAAAATATTCTATTAATATTCTTGTAAATGATTTATGTTCATCTATATCATTCTTTCAATCCTGCTATCTATGAAAAGATACACACAACATGTCCACTTTCTAGGTAAAAATATTCTACTAATATTCTTGTAAATGATTTATGTTCATCAATATCATTCTTTTAATCTTGCTATCTATGTTGATAATAAATGAAATATTATTTTTACATAAATGTTGATTTTTCCAATTACCATTCATTGTTATAAAATCTAAAGTATATTAACAAATTTAATAGCTTGCATACAACTCTGATTTATGAAAAGATACACACAACATGACCCTTTTTAGGTAAAATATTCTATTAATATTCTTGTAAATGATTTATGTTCATCTATATCATTCTTTCAGTCTTGCTATCTATGAAAAGATACACACACATGTCCCCTTTCTAGGTAAAAATATTCTACTAATATTCTTGTAAATGATTTATGTTCATCTATATCATTCTTTTAGTCTTGCTATCTATGCTGATAATAAATGAAATATTATTTTTACATAAATGTTGATTTTTCCAATTACCATTCATTGTTATAAAATGCAGTAAAATGAGATAAAGAATATATAGAAATTGCATGCTACATCGTTCTAGTTTTACTTCATAATAGTTATTATTATAAAAATATTGCAACTAAATAAACACTCAAAAATTATTGCTTTAAAAACAATTCAAAATGACAAAAACAAAACAAAGCGATAAAAGACATATTTGATCTTGCTATAAACTAATTGCTTAAAGTTTACTTGCTCCTGTCACCCCTAATTGGAACTCATTATTCCAAGGGGACTCAAACTTTCAATTTCAACTTTTCAATATTAAATAGAACATGGCTCTTTCTGAGAACCATCAAGTTCAGATCCTGCTCACAAGTACTCCACACTGTTCCTCGCGTCCCACATCTTTGGGAGTAGGCTTATACTTGTCCTCATGGACAATCTGTACTCTAGTTGTTTTCATCCCTTTTCACTCTCCCACGGAATATTGAATTACACTTTTCTAGCTAGATTCCCTAAGCACTTTCTCTCAAGTTAAATAAAATTAATTAAAATAATATTTACAAAACTGTTTTTCATCCTTAATGTTCATGGTGACATAGTTTTAACTTAAGTATTTTTCTCAAAAACTCTGCCTGGTTTTGAGCCTCATATTAAGTAATGTATTTTGTCAATTGTCAAGAGGCCAAAGGGCCCAAACAATTAAAACAAGCCACTATGCCCAAGAAATTTAATGTTTTGATCATTATTAATAATAAACACATCATTGGCTACTAGATGGACAAGGACTAGAGTTATAGGGGGCTATGATTTCACAAGAGAGGGGGCTTGATCAGATAAATTTTTATTTCCTATTTTGATTACCCTTTTTCTAAGGTAGTGGATCAGTTACATGAGCTTATTAGGGGGAAGGTGAGGAAGTTCTTGATTCCCGACGAATTACTTAAACCCGCCCCTAGTTTGCTTGGGGGTTTGCTCATTCACTCATTCACTTTCTCACTCACTCATCCGTTCACTCACTTGATCACTCGTTAATCCATTCCATTATTATCTATCACTCATTCATCCTTCCTCATTCATGTTTTGGCTTGGGGAAAGGGAAACAAATTTATGAAGAGTAGCCATCGTATTGTTGGTTGTAGAGGTCGTTGGTGTAATCCAGCCATGACTTGAGGCATGAATGTATGAGATGCATTGGCTTGTGTCTAGCTTTGTTGACATCTTCGAGTCCTGAGAGTTATAGCATGCAGATTTTGTACCAGTTGTGTTGGATCCCTAGAAGAGAAGAACTACCTAAGGGACTGTCTGGAAAATAAGGGTGGGGGTCCATTCTCTTGGGTGGTGTAGGTTGGGTAGAAGAGAGATGGGTAGTTGGATTGTTGTGAGTGCTGGGAAAGCCCATGAGAGCTTTAGTGTTAACTGATTTGGGAAGCCAAGTAACACTATGGAACCATCCTTGTGGATTCATAGCCCTGGCTCAGGGGTGACACTATTGTTGAGATTTAGGATAATAGTGTCTATGGTTGGGTGGAACATCCTTCGTCTATAGCCATTTGGTGTATTTTTTTATAAAGATAAGTGCTCTCTGTTATGGTATTATTTACCTGTATATGAATGCATTTCGTTGTGTATTTATTTATCGTTTAATTAAATATTTAGAATATGGATGTTTGTTGGTTATTGTTCTGCATGTCATTAGATCTTTTCTTTTAGGCATCCTTATTAATTTAAAAAGGTATCAGTAAGAGAAAGAAGTCCAAGGGTGGGCTTGAATATAGCGTACCCTGGCATGTGGATGGCGGGGTATGTTACAAATTGGTATCATAGATTCTAGTTAAAAGACCATGCCAGTATGAGCTGGGTCTATTGGCCAGAATATCGTGGTCGAGATTGAATTTTGACATTGAATTTGAAAATCTCAGGAGGAATGGCATTGCAAAATCTACGTAGGAGATAGAACGTCAGAGATCCTTTGTAGGGGATTGAAGGATTGTGACCATCCGTTTTGAATTACGGAGATATCACGACTCTAGGATCAAGAGAGATCTTAGATCATTAGATCAAAAGGTAGGTGAACAAGGGTCTTCTGATGAAGGTGAAGAAAATGTTTGAGTAGGTTTAATTCTCAACCGTTAGATCTGTGCGAGAGTGAATGTGAGCCATAGATCTCATGAAGGTTTGGAGGATTGAATCTCCAGGAGAAGTGATGCCTCATGTTGCATGTAGGAAAATATCCCAAAGTCCTGAAGTTCAGAGTTAATACAGACCATCCTTCAGTAGAGACATTTTTCTACAGATCGGCTAGTTCATAACTTAAACATTCAAGAGAAATGGAGTGTTCTTTATTTAGGTTGATATTGGTGGCCACCCACCTATTCCAACTAGCTCCTCATGTCCATTTATTATTTAATACGTCTTCATGTATTGGTTTATAATTGTGAGTTCTACACTTCTAGGGATATCTTAAGCCTCACACATTCTCCAAGTGGATGCAAGTGTCCTTTATCCTACTCCAACTGGATTATTTTGTATGTTTTCATGTCAACACATCTTGCTATACTTCCAAGGATGTTTTGTGTCCATAATTTTTTTTTTATTTGCCACATTCAGAATGTAAATGAAGTCAAATTTTGATGGAGAAATGTTTAGATATTTGAAATACCTTTCCAACGGGCTATCATGCACCTAAAACGGAGCTCGTATGAAAACGTTACGACCCTAGGAAGTTGAGGTACCAAATTACACCAACTTACCCATAGGGCCCACATGAATTTTGGTGTTTCACCTTCTAGGGTTAGGTTTTTGGATATCTAGTGTTTTGGAATTCATGAATAATATGAAAAGGGCCTATGTAGCCTCATTGTATTCCATTCTTCTTAGATGGATGGGTGTAGAAGCCACATCTCTTCTCAAAGATAGATACCACCATTTGAGCATGTTTCAGTTTTGCAGTTTTACAGTTTCAACCTATTCCATTATTTAATAGAAGATATTGTTCACTAGATATTTGTGTTATTCTTCCTATCTCTGTGTTTATGTTATTTAGTATGTGAATCAATTCATTTTGCTCCTAAATCTAGATCAGTGGTACCATATCAGTCTACTGTTCATTTATTTTTCTTCATGCATGTTCCCCACAAGGTGTGGGTACAAGAAGTTGGGACTCGAACCAATCAATCCATTCCCAAATCAGTGATTCCAAGCCTAAAAAAAAGCCATGGGAGATGAAAAGAAAGATGATAGATCAGGAGATCCTATTAAAATATTTCTTGGGGAAGTCCTCATGCAACAAAGGAATGAAATGATGGAAAAAATTATGGAGATCCTTTGACAGTTTCCCACATGAGAAGCATCTTCATCAAGCGGTCGTGCAACCCCCTTAAAGGTACATTTAAATTTTGATATTCCATTATTTGAAGGACTGATAGATGTGGATGTTGTAGATAAATCATTGAATGTGCTCGAAGGATAGTTTTTGGTCCACAATTTTTCTGATAGGGAAAAGATCACTTTTTCAATCCTCAAGGTTGTTCCCCATGTTAAATATTGGTGGGATACTTACTCTGAGCAAAGGGTCGTGGAGGAATATGAAATATTTGTGGTGGACCCTACATGGGATTCGTTCTGGGATGCCATTAAAGAATAGTACTACCCTGTTGGAAGCTACGAGGACAAGTACACCAAATGGACCACCCCACGTCAAGAAAGGGACCATTAAGTACAAGACTTCACCAATATTTTCCATACCCTATGCACGAAATTGGGTATCAAATATTTTGAGTGTCAACTAGTGCTCAAATATCGTGGTTGTTTGCATAGATATATTCAAATAGAAATGGATTTCCTAGACATCACCTCATTGGACACAACTTATAGATACACTGTCAAGATCGAGTAGAAGTTTAAGAAGAAGTGACAAGAGTTCAAATCTGCAAACCCCTCATAGTTGAAGAAGGGAAAAGGAAACCCCAACCCATAAAACAAGGGACCAAGTCGAGATGGACACCCTCACGACAATTTGTCCAAGCCATATGTATAACACAGTTACAACAGGGCTCTCCATAGTTCCACCGACCATAGCCCATTTCATGTGGGTTTGGGATTCCAACCCTTGGGACCCATTAATATTGCACTTCCTCTTGCCACCACACAGACAAAAGCTTCTCTTGATTAGTCTGTGATCAATAAATCCACCAGATTCATTGAGCGGATTCAACACATCCACCAATACGTCCAGGAGATTTTTCATAAATACAATGCTAAGTACAAGCAACACCATGATCAACAAATGATACCATACCAGTTTCAGGTTGGTGACAAATTCTAGTTACATTTGCGTAAGGAGCATCTCACCGGGCCCCACCGAAAGCTTCGCCCACTTTGTTATGGGCCTTACACTATAACCAAGGCTAATTGTGGAAATGATTTTGAGCTCAACACGCTGCCCTTCCTTGGTATCCATCCAGTATTCAATGTGGATCTCCTTCGGCCATATTTTCCAACTCTATCGGGCACCGTTAAGTTCACCGAATAGCTGACACCAACCAATCTCAACCTTGACTGAATGGAACATGCATCCGCCAATTAGATAGTGGACACACAGGTCAAGGCCACTCCCCAACAATGGATCCATCTTTATCAGGTTGTTAAGGTTGGAAAACTCCTCCATCAAGGAAAGTGGCTCACCCGGGGACAAATCCAATAGAATTTTCCTCACCTAATGGGGGAACTCAATGCAATGGAGACCATTACTTCTTAATGGGGAGAATTGATCCAGGTGGTTACTGGTGGCCACCCACCTATTCCAACTAGATCGTCACATCCTTTTTTTATTCAAAATGTCTTTTTGTAATGCTTTATAATTATGAATTATACACTTATGGGGTTTTCTTAAGCCTCACACATTCTCCATGTGGATACGGGTGGCCTCGCGCCTACTTCAATTGACTTATTTTGTATGTTTTCATGCCAACACATCCTGTTGTACTTCTAGGGTTTTTTTGGGGTCATAAACATTGTTTTTTTGACTTGCCATAGTCAGACTATAGTCTAAGTCAGAGTCTAATGACAAAATGTTTAGATATTTGAAATACCTTTCCAACGGGATATCACACACCAAAAATGGAGGTTATATGCAAAACATATGACCCTAGGAAGTTGAAGTACCATATTACACCAACTTACCCATAGGGCCCACATGAATTTTGATGTTTCACCTTCTAGCGATAGGTTTTTGGATATCTAGGGTTATGAACAGGGCCTTTGGAGCCTCATTGTATTCCATTCTTATCAGATGAATGTGAGTAGCTGCCACATCTCTTATCAGAGATAACTACCACCATTCGAGCAAGTTTCAGTTCTGAAATTTTACAGTTTCAACCTATTCCATTATTTAATAGAAGATATTGTTCACTAAATATTTGTGTTATTCTTCTCATATCTGTGTTTATGTTATTCAGTCTATGAATTAGTTTGTTCTACTGCTAACTATGGATCAGTGCTGATGTGAAATCTCTCGAAGTCTTGAACTCCATCAATTGTTGGATAGAGAAATGGGTTTCAAGAGTGTTGAGGACCGTCAGATCTATGCATGGGTGATTGTGAGTTGTAGATCTCACAATGGTTCAGTAGTTCAGTGTTCAGGAGGAACAAATTTTGCTAAGGAGAGATATTTTGAAGCCCCGAAGTCAAATGTTAATCTGGACCGCTCGTCAAGCGAGACACATGTCGGTAGATTGTCCAGTTCAGGAATTCAGAGTTCAAGAAAATTGGAGTGTGCTAGTGTGGAAACTCCCAAAGCTAGAAGTTCCAAAGCCTGAAGAGTTGAAGTGGTGGGGCATGATGATGTCACCTAGATTTGGTGTGGACCCCATAAGGTTAAGCAATTCAGAAATTCAGAGTTTGAGATATTTGAGGAATGCAAGCGTAAACTTCTGAAGCATGAAATTACGAAGAGGCATGGCCCGATGATGTTACCTAGGATGACGTAGAGACATGGGATGTGTGCCACATTTCAGTGAATTTTGAACCTGTGAA
Organism: Picea abies; assembly: GCA_900067695.1. Classification (NCBI taxonomy): domain Eukaryota; kingdom Viridiplantae; phylum Streptophyta; class Pinopsida; order Pinales; family Pinaceae; genus Picea; species Picea abies. The sequence continues at coordinate 4,258 of CBVK0101045019.1, read as the reverse complement.
ATATTGAAATGTCAGTTAGAACATGACATGTGTCACCCACCTGATTGGGCCACATGTCCTCTTCTAGTATTTCACCACATGGTGAAAGATCATGTAGTCTGGATGCTGGGCACTCTAGAGGAAACATATCTGATAGTTTGCATTGTGTTGAGAACTCCCAAAGGCCAGAGTAAATATCAACCATTGATCCCAAAAGACAAGCAGCAGTGGATCTCCTAGTCTGGAGAATTGGTACTCGAGGGGTTTTCAGGTCTCTACAAGTGAAAAGTGTCAAAGGCCAAAGTCGTGAACAAACATAGACCATCAATTTAGGATCCCTTAAGGACCTTTCTCAATTGTTGTATCAAGCAATTAAAGGACAGGGTAAGCACTTCAAAGAATTGTCACTCCGAGGAAGTTGAGCAATGTGGGAACTAAATGTCCTAGACCCCCAGAGCATTGAATTAATAGAGGGTCATTCATCCCAACACTTGACTATGTTGCAGACCATCGATCTTGTGAATCCTCCAAATGGGGGCAGGGTCATCCATTTGACAAGATATTAAATCTCGACCTTTTGATCCTTATGGTGGCCTTAATGGATATTTCGGTGAAGGGTAACTTTGGGAGGAAACAAGAGTTGAAAACAAAGAAGAAATTAAGGATGAAGTCTGGAGGACTTTTTCCTAGTAGCGCTCCCATGCATAGGTAAAAAATGGCTTGGGAGGTGTTGGTCCTAAGGTCTACACTTGGCCACTAAAAGAGAAAAGTTAGGCCACCTATGAGTTTAGAATGATTGTTTCTTTAACTTTGGTCAGAAGGTTATTCTATCAATACAAAGGCAAGGTTGGGTTGGCAGACTGATATATATGAGGGCCCTCCTTCGCTGATGGCACACTAAATAAAGACTAACTAAACAATAGAAAATAAAGAGAAACAACAAACTACTCAATGAATAATCTGTTGTAAGAAGTTCAATACTCAAAATAATATTTCAAGACTTCAAACATGTATCAAGACACAATAACTCCCACAGGTTGCAAATATGAATTTTCACCAAAAAATTAGATGTTTGGCAGGTTGCATATCGGTAAAAATAAGTCACACAATAGCTAAAAGGAAATGAAAGCACATTACAAAAATAAAAAATTGTACTCAAGATAAGAATAAAAACACATAAGAAATTGAATGAATCAGCATCATCCCTAATATGTTCACTAGGTAAAAATCTTTAATCCATGCATAAAATGAGTCCAACCAGTCTGTTGTTTTGCAATTCTTTTCTCAAAAATCTGACCCTTCCAATATCCAAAAACTAACTATTTAAAGAAAAGTTGGAAGGGTCCTTGTCCTCAGGGGACTGAGACCTAAATTAAGCTAACTATCTATAAATCAAATTATTAACTGTACTAAGATGATGAAATCAATCATCAAGAGTGGTTCTCATCTCACACAAAAGACCAATCTTGCATCTAATCTGAGAAAATGTTGGACTTAATCAAAATAAAACTACTTTTCTCTCTGATACAGAACTGATACATGCTGAAGGAACTAAATGGTTGAAAATGAGCCTCAGAGTCATAGAGAAGAGCTTTGTTGTCATGCAAAGGCATGTCTGCATGTTGTTGGAGGCTACTGGAGATAAGCAGTTGTGATTTGTGATGGAGACTGACTCTTTGTCTGTGTCTGATATTTCACAAGCTAAGCATAGTCTGAGTTGACTGTACTGGACTCTTCCCCTCACTTTCACTGTGATGACTAGTTGTGAGCAGAAAATTGTGGAGGTGGGTGTCCAATGGGCAGACGAGATGAGAAATCCTGGGGTTATATGACGTATGAGGACATATGTTACAAGATGAGAGGAGGGAGAGTAATGAGTGGGTTGAGTGGAGGTGATGTGGATGTGACGTGGATGTGACACGGTGTCATACAAGCACATGATTGTGGAAGCTGTTAAGGGTGGTTGGGATTCAGACTTCCTTTGGGCCTGCAATTCATCGGAAGTTTCCATGTAGCCTTCTAGCAAAACCATTGTTTAAATTGAGGGACTGCTATGGAAAATTAATGTCTATATAGTTTTCATCCCAGCAATGAAATCTAGTCGTCAATCTAATTATGATCCAATATTTGGTTGAAATTTACCTCCTTTAAGGATCGACAGTTCTCATTGACCTAAGATAAACAATTTGTTCTTACTTTGGGAGTTCAGGCTTCGGGGTTTTATGAGTGTTATGATTGGGAAACTCCCATAGTGGCAATGTTGCGAGGTGACAGATCTGTTATAGCATGTCGTGACCAATGAGCAGTCTACATTCACTTCAGAAGTCTAGGCTTCAGGAGTTTCAACTGTTAGTGCTTCGAACCTCTTGGAGGAGAATCACCGACTAAATGATCTTATTCCACGTGTATCCATTGATGAATGATCTAGATTCTCTTTGGAAATCCATCCTTTGGGAGTTTCAAATATCAAGCATGAATATATCCCAGAGGAAAATCGTCGAAGTGATGTGGCAGCCTGATGTCGTATGATGTAACAGATGTTGATGTGTCACGGAAAGAGAGGTGACATGTGTTGCATGGAAACGGGTGCCTATCATAACCAAACGACCAAGAATGAGTGCCACGTGTCCTACCTCATGAGTGTTCCATGTGTATCCACTATTGGTTGACACATGTCATGATCGATGAATAGTCCATATTTACTTTGGGACTTCAACACTTCAGGCTTCGGGACTTTCAAATGTTTTTTCTTGGAAAAAAACCGAAGTGAAAATCGTCAAAGTAATTGATCTGTCGCCATGTTTCCCATCTGATGGATGGTCTGGATTTACTTCAGTACTATAGGTCTTTAGGCTTCAGGACTTCGGGAGTTTCAAATGTCAAGTGTGAAAAACTCCCAAAGTGAAAATCACTAAATTAAATGATTTGTCGCAGTGTGTCATGATCGATGAACAATCCAGATTTGATTCAGTACTTTTGGATTTAATATCTTCGACACTTTGTCTCTTCATCTTTCCAAGATGTCAATGCGTGTCCTGATAGATGAAGGAGCTTTGGGTCTTAGGGAATTCGTGGATGTGAAGTATGAAAATCTCCCGAAGGAAAATCGCCAACGTGATTAGCCAATGCTTATCATTGATTAAGCCGAGCTTAAGCCATGTTAAATACCTCGAGCGTTAGGGACTTCTAATGACTCTTGGTGTTAAACTCCATGCAATTCTGCAACCCCGAATGGATGACAACCATTTATATGATTTTCTTGGTGGATCTTTATCATTGAAAATTTCCCTGTTCATTTTAGCAATTCTAGCCTCAAAATGACCACTCTGAATGGCTACGTTTCTCCATGGGCATTTCCTACATATATAAAAAGGCTTGGTCGACCTGTGGTGAGTTGGATCAATGGAAAATATGATGACAAGGAATTCGAACCAAATCCAACATATAGTTCATCATTTCAAGAAAAACATAATAGAAACATGCAAAGACTCAAACCAGAAAGAAACAAATAATAACCAAGTCACTCGGTAATGGGAAAATGACTTAACCATCCATAAAAAGGAAAAATTGTTGAAGTTATAGAAAAAAGAGAAAGGAGAGGCAGGGGTGCATACCTAGGTTACAACATTGGATCCAACTGGGGATATCTCATCCCTATGAGGCGCTAAGAACTGTAGATCGGTGCCTTGACATTAAATAAATTCTCGTACCTGTCATCACTCACCTTTGTTTCCATCTACTAGCCCTGAATATCTATTATTGTCCCTTAACCATGCATTTTATTGAATCAAAAATTGAGACTACACCCAAGTGCCTTACTGGGATATGGAGTCTTTACTGAAACTTGAAGCTGCAACTAAACCCCAATTCCTTTGTTGGGATATGGAGTCTCTTATTCAAACAAGCTACTAAAAACCAACATACTAAAAAATCAATCTATGAAATAAAAATTAAAATCTCAAACTACGAGCTTATTCTTTTACTACCTACTGTATTTAGCTGAAAACCAACTCAATCATGTGTAATTCCGCTTCTGATGAAACTAAGAAAACGTTGGACTAAGAATCGTAAGTATGTGAAGGTGATTGTTTAGAATAATCCAAAGATGATATATCAAACGCGACAAAAAATTGGCAGCCATGTGGTACTTACATTTGCAAATGATGATCATTGTCAAACTTTCAACCTTTGGGATTCTGGAAAAATAAGAATCCATCCATCTCGCTATTGGATCTTGAAACTCATGAAAAGCCTCCAATTGGTGTGAGATCGGAAGAGC
>CBVK0101045017.1:0-11214 GCA_900067695.1 Picea abies | reverse complement strand
ACTTGAGTAACCAACAAGTATTCCTTTGTCCACACGAGAGTCAAACTTTCTCATTCTATCATCTTCTCTTTTGATGTAGCATCTGCTTCTAAAAACTCTGAAGTGCTTCACATTTGCTGGTCTTCCTTTCCATAGGTCGTAAGGAGTTTTATCAGTGTTGTTTCTGAGCATTACTCTATTTTGAATGTGAACTTTTGTATGCACTGCCTGTTAAAAAATTTCAGATCCCAACCCAGTTTCAGTCTCGCTGATTTTTCAGCCAAAGTTAAATGCCAAACCCAGTTTCAACACTGTTTCAACATATGTTACAACACTGTTTCAGCATATGTCTCAGCACTGTTTCATCATATGTCTCAGTACTATTTCAACATATGTCTCAGCACTGTTTCAGCATATGTCTCAGCACTGTCTTAGCATATGTCTCAGCACTATCTCAACACTGTTTCAGCATATGTCTAAGCATTGTTTCAACATATGTTCCAGCACTGTTTCAGCATATGTCCCAGCACTGTTTCAGCATATGTCTCAGCACTGTTTCAGCATATGTTCCAGCACTGTTTTAGCATATGTCTCAGCACTATTTCATCATATGTCTCAGCATTGTTTCAATAGTATATGTCTCAACATTGTTTCAACATATGTCTCAGCACTGTTTTAGCATATGTCTCAACACTGTTTCAACATATGTCTCAGCACTGTTTCAACATATGTCTCAGCACTATTTCAACATATGTCTCAACACTGTTTCAGCATATGTTCCAACACTGTTTCAACATATGTCTTAGCACTATTTCAGCATATGCAAAATTAACAGAAAATAAACTTCAGAACTGAAACATGAGGATTCTGAACATTGTTTTCAACGCAGAAATAAAATATCAGCAATATGCAAAACTCATAAAATATAGACACAAAGATTTTCGGTCTAACTTTGACCCTGGAAAAACCCACAAGGGGAAAACCAGTGAGAGAGGGATTTTTATTATTTATGAGCTTTTGAGAAATTTCTTTTACAGCATATTCATCTTCAGAAATTTACACAAACTTATCTGGACTTTCTTTCGCTAAAATCCTTTTGAACAATCCTGGAAAATACTCCTCGATTTCTGTCTCAGAAATCTGTACAATTGTATGGCTGTCCCAGCAATTAATGTTGTACGGACTGTCCCAAAATTTGTGCCAAAACTCTGCTAAGACTGTATGGAAAACCCAACATGAAGAACTCCTTGTAAACCGTGTTGTACGGCCCCCAAGATTTGTGCCAAACTATATGGACTGTATGGAAATACACTCATAAATGTATTATAGCAGTTACCTCAATTTCTGTGCCAATAAATGTTGTACGACAGCCTTGGAATGCATGCCAATACTCTCATAAATTGCAGCTGATGTCATCCTCTATTTCTGTGCACATTAAATACTGTACAACCTCCACAAATCCGTATGGTATGGCCTGTTCTTCCTTGCTATTTGTTGCCTCGAAATCCATACTTCTCTTTGCCTTGGGATGTGTGCTCTCCTTCAGCAAATGCTGTCTCTTTTCTCAACTCAACCTCTCTCTTGCTCTTGGCATCTCACCAAATATCTGACCTTGGAATCTCACCAAAGGTCCCTTCTCTTGGCATCTCACCAAGAGTCTCTTGATCTTGGCATCTCACCAAAGATCCTCTCCTTGGTCTCTCACCAAGTGACTTCCTCTCTGCTCTCTCTTGTTCTCTCAACAAGAATGCTTCAACTACCCAAGAATGGGTGCGCCCTCTTGCCCTTTTGGTTTCTCCTTCAATGCAAATTCTACTTCTTCTTCTGATGAGTGGCTTATTGATACTAGATCATCTTATCATATGGATAAGGATAAAGCCATATTTTCTGCTCTTAATGGATGTAACACCAAGAAAATATTTGTTGGTGATGATAGATCTCTTAGTGTTGTAGGGTCTAGAACAATTCAGGTAGATAATGGTAATTTCAATGATGTATTATGTGTTATGAGTCTTTCTAGTAACCTTCTATCAGTGTATCAAATCACTCATTCAGGTGAAGGTAAAATCGTAGAGTTTTCACCTAAGGAAGTTGTAATCAAGGATCTAAAATATCCTAAGCATGTTCTTGCAACTGGAATTATTGATGATATTACTAGGTTGTACAAGTTTGACAAATTTGGGTCATCATCTTTTCCATCAGTTTTTGTTGCTCATAGTAGTGACTTGAGAAAACTTTGGCATGAGCAATTTGGTCATCTAAACTATCGCTCATTACAACAACTATGTAATCAACAGATGGTGACTGGTCTTCCTCTTGTTTCTTACAGAGATGGTTTTTGTCTTGGTTGTGTTCTTAGAAAGCACCATGAAGACAATTTTGACAAATTTTCCACTTGGCACGCCTCGACCCCTTTGCAACTTATTCACAGTGACTTGTGTGGTCCACTTTTTTCTCCTTCTTTTTTTGGGTTCAAGTATTTCTTAACTTTCATTGATGACTTTTCTATACACACTTGGGTTTACTTCTTAAAACTTAAGAGTGAACTGTTTGACAAGTTTTTGGCCTACAAGGCCCTTGTAAAAACACAATATGGACATCAACTTCAAAGGTTAAGAACCTCTAATGGAGGTGGATATGTGAACATAAATTTTAGAAGTTATTTCTCTGCACATGGCATCCAAACGAAACACATTATTTCATATACACGATAACAAAAGGGTGTTGCTGAGAGAAAGAATCACACATTAAAAGAAATGGTTAGTTGTATGATTCAATCTAAGGGATTGATTTTTAATTATTAGGCGGAAGCTATTAACTATGCAAATTACATAGTAAATCACACTTCCACAAAGGCTCTAAAAAGTATAACACCAGAAGAAGCATGGAATAAAATTAAGCCAATTGTAAGCCACTTTCGTGTATTTGGCAATGTAGCATGGCTCACTTTCCTTATGAGAAAAGGAAAGGTTTACAACCTAAAAGTGAGAAGTGTTTTTTTTTTGGTTATTCTGAAGATGTCAAAGGTTACAGACTTCTTCAACCTCATTCTAAAGAAATTATTATTAGAACAGATGTTAAATTTGAAGAAAATCTCTTGGCCTGTGAGCTTAATTCAATGTTTGTGATGTCTTTGGCCTACGAGCCATCTTTAGTGTTTGTGCCATATTCTATTCCTATTTTGGTTTCTTCTTCTTTAGATGATGACAATGAGGATGAACATCCACCTCTTCCTGCTCACCTTCCTATAGATGAGTCCATTGAATATGAAACTGCACTAGCACCACAACTTCTCCAATGGGTTCATTCAACTCGAGAAGTAGTTTGTGATCTTGCTAGTGATCCTTCATATCAGCATCGAACACGTTCATAGTTCCAACAAGCCTCTTCTCTTTTCGCTTAAGTTTTAGAGACTTGTCATCCAAATACATTTGCAGAAGATTCAAGTCATCTAGATTGGGATACAACAATGAATGAAGAGTATAGTTCCTTAATGCTTGGGATCTTGTACCTCTTCTGAAAGGAAGAATTATTTTTAGATGTAAATGGGTGTATAGAAATAAGTATGCATCAGATGGAAGTATTAAAAGACACAAGGCTCGATTAGTTTCCAAAGGATTCTCTCAAGTTGAAGGTATGGACTATAATGCAACCTTTTCCCCCATAGCCAAAATGAATTCCATTTGCCTTGTTCTTTCCCTTGCTACCTCACATAAATGGAAGGTCCATTAGATGGATGCTAAATCCTCCTTCTTGCATGGGGATTTTCAAGAATAAATATAGATGAATAAACCTCCTAGCTATGTCCAGAATAACTCCATCCTTTTTGTCGCATAAAGAAATCTCTTTATGGTCTTAAACAAGCTCCTCAAGCTTGGTATGCCAAAATGCACTACTTTCTTCTTGATACCGATTTTTCTATATGTCATTCTGACCCTAATGTCTATACCAAGAAAGTAGGAATCCATCTCATAATCCATTTTCTTTATGCTGATTATCTTATCCTCAATGGTAGTAACCCAAAACGTTAAACCATGTGAAAACCAACCTTAAGAGGAAAATTGAAATAACCAAGTTGGGCTATTTGCACTATTTCCTTGGCCTCCAAGTTTTGCAAACCAAGGAAGGTATTTTTCTTTCCCATTCTAAGTATGTTTGTCACCTTCTTCATCGCTTTCACATGGAAGATCCTAAACCAATCCCTTATCCCTTCCAGCTTGGAGTCAAACTTGCTGCCACATGTACTTCTCCCGAAGTTGATGCCACTTTATACATTTATTTAGTTGGTATCCTCTTATATTTAACTCATACCCATCCTGATAATTTTTTTTTTGTTCTTGTTGCCCAATATATGAAAACACCCCATGAAAGTAATTGGAAAGTAGCTAAAAGGATACTTCAATATGCCTGGGGTAAAATTCAGTTCATGATACATTACAGCTGAGGGGGACTCCTTTATTGGTTGGTTTCACTGATTCAGATTGGGTTGGTGATCTTGATGATCGAAATTCTATTACAGGTTATGTTTTCAGACTTGGTTCATGACTCGTCACTTGGGCCTATAAGAAACAAGAGGCTATTGTTATTTCTTTAGCAAAAGCAGAGTATCGAGCAACAATTAATGCAAGTTGAGGCCTTGTGGCTTCAATAGATCCTTTCAGAGTTTGGATTCCACTAGAAGCATATGAAACCCTCTCGTGCGACAATCAGAGTTCCATCAATCTCACCAAAGACCCAGTTCAACATCAACACAACAAACATATTGAGCTACACATGCACTTCATCCGAAAGCTCATTCATGATCAAGTTATTGAAGTGCTCTTTTTCCCTACAAAAGATCAAGTTGCTGACATATTCACAAAGTCTCTTACAAAAGTGAATTTTTCCAAAATTCGATCTATGTTAGGATTTCAAGAAGTTTTCATTAAGGGGGAATAGGCTCTAATTCCTCCTTCCTTCTCCTACTGGGTCTCCTTTGTAAATTTTCAATCATATACCAAGTTTTTCTTAAGGGGGGATGCTAGGATATTTAAACACTTAGGAGTTAGTTAAGATCAACTTGGTCTAATGTGTGGTTAGGTAAAAGTGTGTTTCTTTAGTATGCGTTTGTAGTTAGGTAATTTAACAATCATGATATGTTCCCAACATAGAGTGATACGATGGTTCATATTCTCCTCAATTTTAATGGCTACATTGATCTGTGGCTTAAAACCTGATTGGTCCATGATCTATATTTAAATAGCATGGAGGGTCATTTTTTGATGATTGATTGTGAGAAAATATCCTGTAAATATCTTTGTAATATTTTATTTTGCATTAATAAATTTATGCAAGTGGCCACTTTGGTTGGGGCCATGGATGTTTCTCTACAAGGGTTTTTCCATATAAAACATTGGTGAGTTTATCTTTGATCTGGTTGTGTAAGTGGTTAATGAAGGTGTTAGTCCTTTGTTGGAATACTTGTGTTGTCAAACATGATGCGTCATACACTTGTTCCATCAACCTTTGTTTCCTCCAAGTTCATTGTGCACATCCCCACATGCACACATATCATGAGTGTGTAATGAAACTTAGGTGAGCATGTAATCAATATTTCACTTGTGCTACAATATTCTTTCAAGTGGATGCCTCAACTCCGTCTTAATATTCTCCCCAACAAACTATAACATGTTTTGGTTAACACTCCTCTCAATGATGAATTGGGTTTACATCAATCTAAACCCTCTAGGTAGTCATATGCTCTCCTAGCTATCTTTCCATTGCTTGCATGCTACTTGCGGTGACCATTCCTTTGTCAAGACCTTTGGATAACGTTCGAACTTTGTTGCCTCACACATAGCAACCCATTGTTCCCAATATGGAACATTTGTAATAGATCATTTCTATCCATGAACTCAAATACCTCTATTACAAACAATAAATAGACCATAAATTATCATGCCAAAAACACATGTTAGAGGTGATTGCTTTCATAAACGAACATACACATAGCCATCATCACAATCATGCTTCTTCTTAACATTTTGATTATAACAAAATCACATAAATTCAATCTTCACTTTGTAACCTCACTTCTTAGACCATTTTACACAATAGATCTAGCACACCAATAAATCCACCCATACTAATAGATAAATCTACTTTCCGCCACGTTGATCTAGACATCTATCTTCTCACAAGCCATAACAACTTGCAATGTCACATCTCCATGGTTTTTGGTATTAAACCACTCTCATTGGAGAGTCTAGGTCTATTTATCTCTAACACCATATGAAAAAATCGAGTGGAGAAAAAGAAACAAAACAATCACATAGTAAGAGTCAATATATGCCCTATAAACCCTTGATTGGAAAAACCAACAAACGATAATATATCTTCATTGATCCCTTTGCCAATCTAGCTGAAGAACAAGTCGTCGAAGGCACCCTACAATAAATTAAATCAATCCTTTAAATAGACTTCATCACATAAAATCAAATGATAATATATCTTCATTAATCCCTTTGCCAATCTAGTCAATCTATCCAAAGAACAAGTCGTTGAAGGCACCCTGCAATAGAATACATCAATCCTTTAAATAGGCCTCATCACATAAAATACCATGACTATATAACACATGCCACCAAATACTATGGGTCTGTAAACTACCTATGCTAAACCCATTAATGACATTCCATTAATGACAAAAATGTGGCTAAACCTAAATACTAAATGGTTGACCAAGTCAATCACGTTAGTTGTATTCTGTTAGGTGAGCCAAACCTTTTAAATTTAGTTGAGTTAATTATACTTTATAGTCAAATGTGTCATATTATTTTATGAGTTTTTAATTCATTTTTCTTAGAACGCACACTGCCTTTGTGGTCGAGGAGGAAATTTCCTATCCAACTCAATTAGGAAATTTTCTATCATATTTATTTGGCCTACCATTTAGACAAAAGCAATTTCATGATGTGTCAACAATCTTATAGATCTTGCTACTAGAATGCACAATGACACAATCTCGTAGATCTTGCTACCATATTGCACAATTACAAGTTGTGTAGTCACATTGGATCATAACTGAGCATGTCATGTCACAAAGTTTGAGTCTAGCACTATCATGTTAACTTTAAACATGTCATTAAAGTTAAAAATGATGACAGAGTCAATTAAAATGGGTAAGCCAAAAATTGATGAGACAATTTGGGAAATGACATCGTATTCCACTTTTATCAAATATTTCTTAGTTATGAACCCAATTGAATATTAAATGCAAGCTATCTACCAAATCTATTACTTTTTTCCAAGAAAAAATTCCTCAAATTTATATAGGGTATAAATTCGTTTACAAAAGGCAACAACAAGCCGAGAAAGAAAGTTCAAAGAGCTAGCCAAGAAAGGACCAATACATTCGAAGACCACAGTGCTTCAAAGGAAAGAGAACAAAGACCATTTTATCAAGAGGAAGCCTGGATGGATAAGCAAGTAAAAGCTTACGAATGCTGTCCACAAACTACTTGAAAAGGCCATTATAATTCGAAGATATTGATAAAGGAGATAGGGCTCTCTTTTCCTTTATCACAGTGATAGACTGAAAGTCTCCCAACCACTTTTCTTAGGGCCCTCTTTGAGAGAGCATCTGCCTCTGCATTGTGGGATCTGGGGATATGATGGAAGTTGATATCGATGAAGATTTTGGATAGCTCCAACATTTTTTTCTTCCAGCCTTCAATATGGACTAAATGGAGATTGAAATTATGATTGATCCAGTCGATAATAACTCTTGAATCTCCAAGAACATGTAAGTGGTTTAAAGACCAAAAGGAAGCGAGAGTGAGAGAATCCCATAAGCCCAAGAGTTCGGCTTTGGTGTTTGTACCTGCACCGCAATTAATGAACCACTTTGTGATCCTCAACGGATGGGTTTTGAAGATGCCTCCCACCCCACAACATAAGCCGTTTGACTAAGCAGCGCCATCAAAACAAGCTAAAGTGTAGCCTTCAGCCATCTTAAACTCAAAAGCTTTGTTTGGGAAGGACTTTACAGTGGACGGTTGCCAATGGAAGGTAGTCAAAATTCTGTGAAAAAACTGCAAGAGAGGAGGGAGAATGTCCATAAAAAATAACCTTGTTTCTTTCTATCCAGATCTGCCAGCATACATGGGCAACCAAGGAATGAGGAGCAGATTTATCAGTGAACTAAGAAGAAAAGCAATCAGAGATGGTGGCACCGATCCAAGAGGGAGTAAGAGAGAGCTGTTGTAATAAATGGTTCCAGACATCCTTTGAAAAATCGCAATGAATCAATAGGTGGTGTATGTCTTCGGTGGCTCGGTTGCAAAGGGGACAGACCCCGAGCCCCTGCTAGCCTCTCTTAGGGATCACCTCCCAGGTGAGCACCTTTTCTTTAACACAGAGCCAAATAAATAATTTGATTTTTAGTGGAATCGACCACTTCCACATATGAAGGAGCCACGATGAATCAACACCAATTTCCATCATTTGCAGGAGTGCTGTGTAAATGTTTTTTATGGTGATGATGCTAGAGGCATCTCCGTCGGCCCAAAGAAAGGTGTCCTGCGTGTTTGTGAGAGAGATCCCAACGCATTTTAAAGCAGTTGTATATGAGTCCCATTTCATGGCCAATGGTTCAAAGAGATGCAAATCACTACTATGGAACCAATGGTCGGGGAGAGGTAGGGTGTGAGTCGCCACTTTCATCTGCACCAAGCACCAGAAATTAAAAGAGCCAAGATTCGATCTGAGAGACAGAGAGAGAATCGAGTGTTCCTCCAATCCAAGGATTTTATCCCTTCCAATTTTGATCTCAGAACCTGATCCATGCTTCCAACAGAGACAATGAAGGATCATCGGTGAGGAAGAAAACAGACCCTTCCAAAAGGGTGAAGCCCTCTTTTGTAAAAGAGAAGTCTTTTGCATCCAAAGGAGGAGGGGCAAGGAACCTAGGTATTTATCCATAATGACTCAGTGCCATATGCTTTCATGAGTGACCACTCTCCAGAAATAATTAGATAGAAGGGCCATGTTGACTAAGGATAGATTCTTTAGTCCCCATCCCCCTGCCCTTCAAGGTCTAGACAATGATTTCCAGCTGCAAAGGTGGAAGCGACGATTTCCAACAAGGTTGTTCCACAGGAAATTAAAGGAGAGCCTTCGAAGCATAATAATGATCTTGTTTGGGATCTGCTCTAGTGTCATCCAATAAACAACAATACTTTCTAGCACTGATTTGACCAGGATAAATCACCCACCCAGGGATAGCCATTTATTACACCAAAAGCCAATTCTCCTTTCGAAGATTGCCACTAGCCAACTCCAATCTGTAGAGGAGGAGGCTACCGGTTTCAGCTGGTAACCAAGGTACCTGAAGCCTTCTTTCAAATCAATAAAAGAGAAGGGATGGAGTCTTTGAGTGTAGAGAGTTCAACCTCAGATAATCCCAAATAATGGACAGTGGATTTTGAGGAATTAATGGACAGATCCGATACAGAACAAAAGATCTGTAGCAAGTCCAGAATCACAAGCCACTCTGCTAGATCAGCTTTTGACATTAGGAGAATGTCGTCAACAAACATAAGGTGAACAATATTGATGAGATTTGATACCTTTATACCAGATATGTGGAGCTCGAAGATGATTTTAGAGAGGAGAAGGCTAAGGCCTTCCATAATTAAGATAAAAAGGTAAGGAGAGAGTGGGAATCCCTGACATAGCCCCCTCTTACTTTTAAAAAAACTAGTCGCCTCCCCATTAATCAACACTGTGAAATTAGCACTAGTAACACAGGATATAATACAGTCGGTGAACTTGTCTCCAAAGCCCACTGTGTGTAGGATTAGTCGCAAAAACTCCCAATCAATGATGTCGGAAGCCTTTTCAAGGTCCATCTTCATGATCAATGCCTTTAGATTTTTCTATTTAATGCTATGGATTCTTTCATGCGCTGCACCAATGACATCTTGAATTCTTCTACCCTTTAAAAAACCGATTTGTTCAGCTGAGAGGCTCCTTTCTAGAAACGGCTTGATCCGGTAAGAGATAACTTTTGATATTAACTTGTAGATGAGGTTTCATAAGGAGATCGGTCTGTAGTCATTGAAGGAGACTGGATTATTCTCTTTAGGAATCAAGACCAGGGAGGTGGAGTTAAGGCTTCTAGAGATCTTTCCTTTGATGCGAGAGTCCTTGACCATCTGGAGGAGATCCGATCCAACGAAATCGAAGAAGAAAGTGAAGAATTCTGTTGTCCAACCATCGGGCCCTGGACTCCTCTCTTTTTTGAAATGGATCAAAATTTCCTTAAGCTCCGAAAGCATGACAGGCTTGTAGAGATCAGAAGCTTCAGCAGCTGAAACCAACTGTGGAAAAAGGCTGGCAGTAGAGAATTTGTCTAGTAGATTGTGGCTACTGTTGGCTTTGAATAAATGTTCAAAATGTGAGATGGCCTCAGCTTTGATTGCCTCCTGTCCCTGGAGAGGCCCATCACCTTCGCTCTCAATAGACCAGATTAATTTTTTGTTCCTGTTGAAGCTTGTGACTTTGTGAAATCTTTTTGAATTTGAGTCTCCCCATTTAAGCTAGGTTGCACGGCTGCGTAGTCTCCAGCACTTTTCCTCCTCACGCAGAATGAAATCTCTATTACTCTCCAGTGCCTTTAAAGTAATGGAATCCTCTAGAGATAGGGCAATTGTGGTTGAAGTTAATATGAGTTGCGTAATCTCAGACTCTAGATTAATTAGAAGTGATGCCTCCGTTGCCTTCTTAAATTTACTCCAAGATTTTGAATGGGATTTTATAACCTTTAGTTTCCATACAATTCTCAACTGTGGGTTTTCTTCTCTTTGAAAGCACGGGTTTGTCCAGACAGAATGAACAAGAGCGGAGTAGTCAGCGCAGGAGAGCCAATGGTGATTAAACTTGAAGGGATAAGAATTGTGCATGAAGAGTTAGCTGAAGGAGGATGGGAGAATGGTTGGAAAAGAAAGGGAGCTCCACCCACAAGGTTGGGAAACCTGTGGAGGACAAGAAATCAACAGAGAATAAAAAATGATCGAGTCGTCTAGCAATAGCCTCAGACCTGGACCTCCCGTTTCGCCAAGTAGGAACAAGTCTGACTGACAATACTGTTAATGTTTATGCCATTATTATAGTTATTTTCATTTCAATAGATAATAGCATCATAAGAACAATATCACTGAGAAATACACATTCAAAAGAGACACAACATTTATC
>CBVK0101045009.1:0-31891 GCA_900067695.1 Picea abies | reverse complement strand
AAATGTCATTTTTAACATTATCCTTACAATAGTCTTGGTATTTTCGTAAAAATGTGTCTTTCATTTGATCCCAAGAAAGAATTGTATTTTCTCCTAAGCTCATGAACCATCTTAAGGCTGAATCTTTCATTGTAGCGGGAAGAAGCTTAAGTTTTTGGGCATCGTCTGAGTATTTATAGCTTCTACATAATATGTCAAACTCAAATAAAAATAAATCTAGATCTTCAGTTGACATACCTCTGAAAGTAGGTAACGATGATAGTGGGATATTATTCATGCTGACGTTTCTGGAAATATCCAAGATTGGAAACCCAAAGGTCTCAATTTCTGTAGCTGGATTTCCTTATTCTTCTGCCATTCTACTGATGGATGGTTCAGAAACTGGATTTTTTGTATCTCCTAAATGTTCAACAGACTCACATTCTGCCTATCCCAATATTGATTCTTCCATTTTAGGTTCTCCTTCTGGAGCCTTGTTGGCTCCCCTTGAATTTTCTATTGGTGGAATTTTTCCTGCACCAGTGTTAGTTGGATTAGTTGGGCGGGGGGGTTGTTTTTTAATCTTTGGATATTACAAATCTACCCTTGTTATCTCTATATCTATTCATAAAATGGAAATTTGATTCTTTAGCTGAATTGAAATCCTAACTCTATCTAGAAGGTAAGAAGGCAACTTGGCTTCGGAGAACCCCACTCTAGTGGCCGCATGGCTCTTCACTCACGTCTTAAACATTTTATCCTCCTCCCTCAAGTAGCCTTTTAAAACATTAAAATTTATGCAAACAATCTAAGCTAAAAATTACTTCCTACCATTTGCAACTCCCCAACAACGGTGCCAAAATGTTGTGCTACTTATATGTCTAATATAATGCACTCATTAATTATCAATCTAGGATTCGTAATCAACAGAGTTACAAGACACTAGTAAGAAAGGTAATTCCTAATGTCACGAGTATAGAATCAAACTAGATTATGTATGCTGGAAACAAATCAAGATAGCAAACTACAATGCACTTTGGTTGTCTTTCACGGAGAGGTTATCTATTCCATTATGGCACATGCAAGTATGAGACAAAATTTGTTTGATAGATCAACTCTGATGTCTGACCCAGAAAACTAATTACGCAATCCACACTTTCTGAAAGGAAATCACACATCAATCAACATAGCATGAGTAGTTCAACAGTCAATATGTTGGTTCTGTTGTGGTTCACAATGAACTTCACTAGTTCTTCTCCAAGTAGTTTTGACTATTGTTTTCAGTGACTATGATCACTCAAGGGAATCAAACTCATGAAAACAGAAACAGATCATATGTAAAAACAGAGCAATTAAAGATCTAAGCAATTGTAAAATGGAAATCTTAATCTAAGCTACACTGCTATCATCTAACAGAGTTGAAACTTTAGCTAATTCACTGTCTATACTACTGAAAACAAACACTAATGTTAATCTACAAAGAGGCTAACCTTTGTTGGGTGATGGGCCCTTGCTGCTTCAACAAGATAGATACTGAAGTCTACAGGAAGCTTGATCTTAAGACACACATTACTCTCACTCACACTTCAACACATAAAATCAAAACTCTCTTTAGAAACTCAACTCATTATTAATCATAGATAATCAAAATATGAAGATAAAATGACTTTCCATTAATCTTTACTCAGAAAATATGTCCTGTACTATCACACGTTGCTTACACATTGATAATCTTCTAACTCTCCTCTTCTACCATCCTTTCCACGACTATTTAATAGTCTACATCGTGAAACACAAGGAGGCGAAGTGATTTGAAAACCATTCAGTTGTTTAAGTTTAATCATTCGATTACATCTTTAGCCTCATCCTCATTAAATGAAGTGCATGAAGATGAGGTAATTAACAAACTATTCTTATCATAGCCTTGCTAAATGAATAGACATCAACCAAGAGGTGAGATCTGGCACTTAACTTAGCGCATTAGGCTCTTCCATATTAGTACCAGATCGTAATAGGAAGATGGTACCAGATCACGATAGGGAACAAAAGGTGGTACCGAATCACAACAGGTTGCAAAAGGTGGTACCAGATTAGAAAACAACAATTTTGGTGCACAGGTATCAGATCAGGACAAAGCTGGTACAGGAACGTTAGACATATAGGGGTGAAAGATTCACATATGACAAATCAAGCATTAGTATATGAAATATTTAATTCCTTAAATCAATAAACCACAAAATACATGAATTAACCATACTTTACCTTATGAACTTAATACTGACAAGTGGTAGCGTTCTTGTCATCCATTCAATCTTTAGGTAGGTTCAAAAAGGTATAGGTGAAGAGTGAAATAGGGTAATGAGAATGTCAATTTCAAGTCTCAACAGTAATCTAAGCATATTCCTTAATGAAATTCCTGTAGTATCCTATGTGTCCCAAAGCAGTGAGCAACTGCTTGACTGTCGTAGGGTGGGGGGGGTAGATAGATAAATTATAATGGAGATCTTGGATGGATCTACCAGCAATCCTTGTTTACATACAATATGACCTAACAGAACTCCAAATGGTGAAAAGAAAATGCATTTCTTCAGGTTCAAGGAAATTTGACACTGCCTTCATTTATCCAACATTAGCCTTAGACATTCAATATGATTTTTCAATAAACTAAAAACAATCCAATCATCAAAATATGCTTCTAGAAATTTATGCAGAAATTCCTTGAATGCTTCGACCACCACCCTGGAAAATATGGTCAGGGAATTCTTCGATCCAAATGGCATCATTGTATACTGATAAGACCCCCACTCTATTGCAAATGTGGTCTTCTGGCGATCTTCCTTGGCAATCTGGATCTGATGGTATCCTGAAAATCCATCTGTAAAAGAATATACTTCCTGGCCTCCCACATTATCTAACACTTCGTTAGTGAATGGTGTAGGGAAGGGGTCATGAAAATAAGAATCATTTAGCTTCCTGAGATCTATGCATATCCTAATCTCTCCTATCTTCTTGTCTTGAATCACCATAGGGATAATCCACTCTGACTCTTCGATAGGTTCTATAATCCCTGCTTCCATCATTCTTTCAAGCTCAATATTCACTTTTTTCTTATATTTAGGGTTCCATCTATAAGGTCTTTGTTTGATTAGTGTTGCATCTGGCTTCAAAGATATCCTCATCTCACCCATAGGATCTTTATTTCCCTTTATATCAGTGAAATTGGTTGGAAAAAAGTCATGATATTCATGTAGTAACTCTGTAATTTTGTCAATGGTGGTAACATCCCAATAATCTCCAACATTTGCAAACTTTGGTGTCTTCTCTGTTCCAATATTGACCTTCTTAATCTTAATCGATTGTCCAATAAATGGTATCTCAACTCTTGGTCCTTCCACATATCTCCGGCCTTCTGTTTCTGTGATTTTCACCTTCCTAGGATCATCATCTTCATCGACATTGATGTTGTAACAACCTTGCAGTTTCTGGAGAGGTGTAGTCCATTCATCCTCTTCCTGTTCTAAGGGAAGGCTAGATAGTTCCTCAAATACTTTATGTCTCACAATCTATAATGATTGATCTACTGAAAGATATTGACTTTCAAATAATAAGGTGGTTACAAAATTATGAGTCATACCTTTCCAATCTGTAGTGATGAGGCACATCTCTGCTTGAAGGTACCAGTTGATAGGTGTCATGTCCAATGTGTTGATGAATTTTTTTACCCATTGTTCTTGAGTAACATTGCTCCAGGATTCCTCACAGCTTCGCACATGATCCTTTGGGTAGCTTCGACCTATGTATCAAACTTTTCATCCTTCTACTTGTGCTGAGAAGCGCGTTGTCATCAGGGTACAACATTGTATCCAATATGTAATGTTACTTTTGTGTGCCCCCCACCATCTTGCTGGTGTGGATTTCAAGGCCTCATACATCGCCAACAGTCTTTGTTGCATTGATATACTCTCTTCCAAGTCCGACAAGAAGGTTTCTAAGGGATTTAGACCATCAAAGGTGCATAAGTTGCTTACCGTTGTGCCAATCTAGAGAACTTCTCTGGTTAGTCTAGCACATCTTCTTGTAGATACTTCATACATTTTATTCTGCCAATTCTACAGTGCTTCTTCTTATTCTAATGAGCATACTTTGTCACTTCGCCAACTTATGTTTCCATTGGTTCTGGGATTAATGTAATCCTTTTGTTTGGCTATTAATTTGTATATGTTTTCTAGTGCATATGCATGGTCTTCTTCTCTGATAGGTTCTACGTACCATTGAAATTCATCTATATCTAAGAGGTAAGATCAACCTAAGGCCATCTCTTTCAAAATTCATACGTCTCTTCTTTAAATCAACCACAGTGGAATTATTAAAGGCCCAATCAATTCCTAACAACACGGGGTAAGGGCAGTTGTCATCAACAATCTCAATTACCTCAAAATATGCAAATGTTCTTACT
Organism: Picea abies; assembly: GCA_900067695.1. NCBI lineage: Eukaryota > Viridiplantae > Streptophyta > Pinopsida > Pinales > Pinaceae > Picea > Picea abies. The sequence continues at coordinate 27,456 of CBVK0101045009.1, read as the reverse complement.
CCATCAATGTCCACAGGGACATGTTCCAGTCTGCCAAATGGAATTACAACTTGTTGATTGGCCATCCTAAGCCTGATAGGGGAATAGATCAACTTCGGTTTTCCCATCAGTGCCCAGGTTTTCTTCATCATGACATTGATCTCTGAACCTAAGTCGAGGACTACATAATCTCTCTCATACTCTCCTATTTGATTAGTCAAATGTAATTCCTTATTTTTCCTTCTCTTCTTACCAATTTGGTGTACTTCCCTATTTAGTAAGGGGTCTATCTTTCCTAGCTCATATTGTCTGACTAAATTATGTAACTCTTGTACAATACTTTCATCCTAAATCAACTTAATACAAGTATATATAAATTCCATGAGCTTGCTTACCTCTTTTCCTTCTTTTGTCAAAGAAGACTGATCAAATGCCAAAGGAATTCCATATTCTCTCACTTCTGGTCTTGTCTTTGATGAGGAACCTTGGTCTCCTCTGAATTCATTTCTTGCTTCCTCAAAAGTTTGTCTTTCTTTCATTTCATCAAAAATTTGTGTCTTCTCTGTAGCCTTCCTAATTCTTGAGTCTTATGTAATCTTCCCTTGGGTCAGTCTGTCTTCTCCTATAAAAACACCTCCTCTGGTTATAACAACCACTCTAGGGTCTTCTCCATGAGGTTCATCATATATCAGTTGTACATGTGGGTTCTGCTAAGGTCCTTATCTTTCCTAAAGCTTAGATAGAAACACGAGACAATATTATATAACATGTTCAAATGATCTGCAGTAGCTGCAAGTAGTACAAGGTTTCTGAAAATCCCTTGCAAGGTGTCCTGGTTATGTGAAATTATAATAGATGATATGTCATCGGCCTCGACCCATTCCTCCTCCTCATCCTCTTCCTCTGAATCCACCATGAGCAATGAAGTTTCATCTCCTAGGGGAGTTATACTGCATAGTGTTTCCTTCTTATTGTACTTCACCTTGAATATTCTACATGTCTCTTCACCTTTCATGCATGAGATCATAATCCCTACAATATCTATCATCATGTCCCATAGACTTACAAAACGTGCAATACAAATTTGTAGGTGTTTGGACATACTTTTTCATGTAGTAGCACTCACCAAGGAGATGCCTATTTCTACATACCTCGCACCAGGGTAAGGTGACTTGCTTCAAAGGGATCGCGGCTCCAAAAGCCAAGTATTCATTGAATAGGGGACATTGTTCTTTTTCATGGCCTTCTGATCTGCAACTGACACACCAAATGTCTTCTCTTTTATATTTTCCCTTGTCTTTCTTCATATCTTCGACCTGTAAAGACAAACTAGTCAGCTGACTCAATATCTAGCTCATACCTGAGCTGGATTCTCCCATAGGGGATGATTCTAGCTTTATGGTGATCTCCAGCACTGTAGACTATGAAGCAATCTTCTGTTGCATCAGAGGGACTCTGATGTGTGGTAAGAGGGAAACAATGAACCATTCTTTGTTCTGTTCCTCTTGGATCTAAAAATTCAATGGACCTGTTAGGGTTTTGAATCTTTGATTGAATTCCCAAATAGGTTTGGCCACCTTCTGCTTGATCTCTTTTAGATCTGTAATACACTGTGACTCCGACTTGGGTTTCTTGAACTCTACAATCAACGCATTCTTAATCTGATTTAGTAGCTTAGGTTGTGCAAGTCCTTTAACAAGCTTCATGTACCATCTTAGTGCGCGATCCCTTAGAGTGGTACCAAACTGGGTTCTTTTGACAGCTTCGTCAGTGACATTTTTAATATTCCATATGGCTTCACATAGGAACCAATGTTGATCAGGATCTTCAAATCCATCTCCCCTAAAAATAGGAAACCTCATCTCATCTGCCATAGATCTTCCTAGGGTTCCTGGTTGAATATGTGGTGGACTACTATTGAGAGTGGTCTGGGTACTCTGGTGGTTGGCATTACTCTGATTTATTAATGCTACTGAATCAATAGGAGGGATAACAATACTTACTTCAATGGTCTGCGTAGTTCCTAACGTTTTAGGTTCTTTTCAGTGAAGCTCTTTAACTTTCCCTTCTTCCATCCTAGAAGGTTCTGAATGCTCCTCATTTGTCAGATCTTCCTCTTCTCCACTATAGAAACCTTTGTCCCCATAGTTCTTCTTGAACAGGTTCGCAAGGTGAACTTCTTTGAACACTCTCCCACTGCATGTATGTCTAGCTTCTATGTCATTGTTGTTGTCTAAATTCTTGAACATTATCCTTTCTAGATCTGAAAAATCTACTGTATCTTCAATATGTTCTTCTCATGCAATAGCATCTTGAGTCTCAACTTTAGGAATTGTAAAAATTTTCCTCTGGGTTCCTTAAATAAATATCTCTCAGCTTGGTTGTATGACTCTACTCTGTCAACAACAAATGATGTGATGTACCCTCCAATGGTGCTATCAAACCAATGATCTATTGCTCACAATACGGTGTTATCAACTCTCTTGACCTTCTTGATCAGCTCCGACATCCAAACCACAAGAAGTATACATCAAATATCAAAATGGGTATCTGCTAATCTAGCTAGCCACTCATATAGGTCATGATGGATTCCCCCAAAGAAAATTTTGTGTATATCAGTAAATATATATTTCTCCAACCAATCCTCTGAACTAAGATTAGGGTTCTTTTTATGAGCTTCAACGAAGTCCTTTTCTTGATCCTCTATCCACTTTTGAGTCTCTATCTTCGAAGGAAACCACCTTGACATTCCCTCAAGAATATTCTTGTACTGACAACAAAACCATTTTTTGGCATAGGGGAAGACCTAGGGTTCAGCTCCAAGAGCGCACCAACAAGGCCTAACTATTGGCCCTTTCAGTAACACCTACAAAGAAGATGCAGTCTCACCCAAAGCAGTTATGAGGGGGTTGCAAGACAGAGATGTCTACAACCAAGGGGAATATCAAGTGGATCTAACACAAGGGCAGTGCAGCATTCATATATCACCTATCAACTTAGATCTATTCTGCATATCTACTTATCAGATCTAACATAATAATGCAATCATAGTATATCAATGAGAGAGACAGAACATCAACCACACACAACACAAAATATATGTGGTTCACCCTCTCTCTAGGGCTACATCCACAAAACTGTGCTATAATATATTAAGGTAAAGAATAAAGTTATTTTTTGTGCTCTTATCTATAAGATATTCTTTCTTCTCCTCTCTTTCTCTCCCCTCCCTATGCACCCAGCTGCAGGGTTGATATTCACACCCAACTAAAGATCTTACAATACCAGAAGGCTCTCACACTTAGCACTTTTCTCTCACACAACAATAATACCACTAGATAAACAATAATATCATACCAACCCCAAAATAGGTCCTCATGACCTTTATTTATACATTACAATCACTCACCGATAGCCTTAGGTAGAAACCTAGGTCTCCAAAACCCTAGATACCAAAACCCTAGGTGTCTAAAACCTTGGGTCAACTTGATCCACGTTTTCTAGGCTTCACCAACCTGTCTTTCCTTTCTTCTTGCATGGTGATCCAAAGCATGTAATGGTGGATTTTTCCACTTACTGCGCTGTCCACAATCCTTCTTCCTTGTTGATCTATCATCCTTTATCTCCTCATCCAACAACTTGCTTTCTCAAACTTCACTCCATCTTTTCTGCTCTTTTTCTCACTTTGACCTAATAACAGTCACTGCGTCTTGCACAAATATCGCATTTTTCCTTTTCTTCCTTGATATTTTCTTGCTTCCATACCCAAGAGCCAACAATGCAAAACTATATTAAAATTCAAAATAGACCGAAATATTGTCTAATCACTAATTAACATGCATGAAAACTATAGAAATTGCAACAGGGTCCTTGAGCTCTCTTGAGTGGGCCTTACCAAAGAAGCACAAGGAGCCTTAAAAAAAATCTAATGAATTGAAGTAAAAACCATATTTATTTCATTAACAATAGGAGTACATCAAGAGAAAAAAGGATCTAAGTTTTCAACAAAATGTTTCATAAAGTTTCAATACAATTCTTCTCAAAAATTATATCCGCCCCTTCTCTCTGAAACTAGAATCTATTTATATCTTGAGAGTTCAACCTCCCTTCCTAAATAGAGGAGAGAAGTGATTAAATGAGGGATGTAATCACATTACATAGGTATACCCAACTATTTCTAATCAGGAGTGTTCATAAATGCACAAGGAGCACTCTGGAGGTAGGTGGGGAAAATGTCCCTTGATTTTTGGCTGGCAGCTCCTTGAGGAAGACAATATCCCTTGTTTTTAGGAGTTTGGCACCCTTGAATCATGACTTTAAACCTACTTGGAGCTATACACATAATGTTTCATAAACATTAGATAAAAAAGGAACTTTATACACAAAAATCCACCTCAAAATACATTGATTAAGAAACATGAAACAATATCCATGACTTAATATTAAATATTATCCAAAACAAATATTAAGTCATATTGTGGTGGGAAAATGTGTCTCCATATTGCTTGGATGTCCTTCCATTTCCATCTGCAGACTTGAAGTCCCCTTTTTGGTCACTCTAGAGCCAAAAGTACATATTTTTGTACTTATATGCGCCCTACAAGCTATACAACAAGCGTATACGCAGGTTGCTCCACTACAACCCGCGTACATCGGGTTTGGTTCTAAAAATTAAAAAATATGTCGAGTTTCCATGCCATGTCACATGATCCATGATCCTTGACCTTCCATATACTAGAAATTCTTTGACTCAACTCTTCAATTCTAGTAGGAAGCTATAAATTGAGTCATAATGTAATATTCCATATATAAAATCGTATGCAGAACATAAATAATTATCTAGAAATGGTAGATAAACAATGATATAACCAGAAGAACACCACAATAATACCAGAATAATACAGAATAACACCTGAAAGAGAACTTTGACTGCTAAGAGAAATGTTCACTTGCCTCTTCAAGGGGGAAATCTCAAGTAGAGCAGAGCTCTATTACAATAATATCCAAGAAAAAATTTCTAATACCCTCTACTCCTATTTATACTAAATATGTCTATCCGAAATAAAAATCTAGAGGAAGATCCTTCTAGAAGCGAAATATTCTATTAGGTATTCTTACCTTTGACTTATTCTTCCTTATTGCTAGAACTTATTAATATTGGCCTTTATTACATGGAAATATATTATTCTACCTACATGAGGGGTTAGGTCCCTAACATGTCCTCCCCCTTAAAAATATCCTTGTCCTCGAGGCTTGAGATGAGGAAATTGTTGCAGAATGGTAGTTGGTTCCCAAGTGGAATCTACTGGAGTTGTATCTTTCCACTGGAACAACACTTCATTGATGGTGCACTAATGAAGACAACGCTCACATTGGTCCAAAACTACTTGTGGATGTATCCAAATGGATCCTTCCTCATCCAACTCAGGAAGGTTGGTTTGAGTTTGGCACTTAGTTCCAATCACCTTCTTTAAGAAGGAAACATGAAAAACATGATGGATCTTATAATGACTGGGAAAATCTAATTGATAGGCCACCTTCCCCACATGATTGAGAATGGTATAAGGACCATAAAAATTGGGCACCGATTTCTGACAATGGTCATCCTTGAGGGAGGTTTTCTTATAAGGTTGCAGTCGAAGAAACACCTGATATCATTATGAAAATTGACGTTCAAATCAACCTTTATCTGCCTATTGCTTCATGCAATTCTGGGCCATGATCAAATTCTCTTTGAGGGTATAGAGAATATCCTCTTGAAATGTAAGAATTTGGTCAACCACCTAGACCTTCGAAACACCTAGAAAGTATGAGAGAAGTGAAGGTGTCTTTTGTCCATATACTGCTTCAAAAATATTCATGTAGGTAGTTGTATGGTAAGAAGTGTTGTACCACCATTCAACTAGTGTTAACCATTGAGCCCATAGATGTTGTCGTTCCGATGAAAAACACCTCAAATGTGTTTCCAAACACTTGTTGACAAATTAAGTTTGACCATCATTTTGGGGATGATAAGTTATGGTGAGATGCAATTGGGTTCCTTGTAGCTTGAATAGTTCTTGCCAAAAAATGTTGGTGAAAGTGGGGTCACGATCAGAAACAATAGAATGAGGCATGCCATGAAGCTTAAAGACCTGATCCATGAAAATTTAAGCCATAGTGGAGGTTGTAAATGGGTGTTGAAGAGCACAAAAATGCGCATACTTGGAAAGGAGATAAACTACCACCATGATGACTGATTTATTTCTCAATTTAGGTAAGCCAACAATAAAATCCATAGAGATATCCCTCCAAATAGAAAGTGGAATAGAAAGCGATTGTAGTGTGCCAGGAGATTTGACTGTTTCTCCCTTGTTGCATTGACAAACATCACATTCTTCCAAAAAATTGTGAACGTCATGTTTCATACCATCCCAGAAAAAAGAACGTTTGACCCAATCATAGGTTTTGGTAAACCCTAAGTGCCCAGTGGTGGGTGTAGAATGAAGCTCAGAAAGTACTGTGGATTTATGTTTTGACATTTTACTTAAAGACAAACTTCCTTTGTATCAAATCTCATCATTGTGCCAAGAGTACCCTGGGGAAACATGAGAATTGGCCTGCAATTGTTGTATCGGATGCGAAATTTTTGGATCATGTAGGCATTCCTGGTGAGCAACTTGGATCCAATCTGGTACAATGAAGGAGAGGGAAAAAAGGGACCCTTCATCTTCATATTTTCTGCAAATTGCATCAACAACCACATTGTCTTTTCCTTTCTTGTAAATGATCTCATAATCATATCCAAAGAGCTTAGTCGCCGATTTTTTTTTTGCTCTGGGGAGGAAATGTGTTGTTCCAGAAAATACTTGAGGCTTAGATGATCTGTCTTAATTTGGAAGCATTTCCCCAATAGATAAGGGCACCAAAGATCAATTGCAGGAAAAATAGCCAAAATTTCCTTTTCATAGATTGATTTGCCCAAATTTCTCTTGGAAAGTTGTTTGTTGGTAAAGGCCAAAGGTAGACCCATATTTCATAAGGACTGATCCAATTCCTTTCTTGGAAGCATCACATTCTAGGACAAAGGTCTTTGTGAAATCAAGAAGGGCTAGGACTGGAGTGGTGCACATGGTCATATTCAAGGTTTGAAAGGTCTGAGCAGCTGGGACATTCCAAGTGAAATAATTATTTTTAAGGAGAGCAGTGAGAAGGGACACAATATTTCCATAATTCTCAACAAACTTGCGATAATAGCCTGTTAAAACCAAAAATCCATGTGAGCTTTTGAGAGTCTTTGGGTGAGCAAATCCTGCATAGCTTCAATCTTTTTAGGATCCACCCTCACACCGTCCTTTCCAACAATATGACACAATTACTCGACTTCTGAGGCACTAAAATCACATTTAGATTGTTTGAGGAAACATTGGTGCTGAGAGATTAGATGGAGAAATCAATCCACATGAGAAAGATGGGTTGTCCAAGTTTTACTTTAGAGGAGGATATCATCAAATAAAAATATGACAAAATGACAGAGAAAAAGATGGAAGACACGATTCATGATTCTTTGGAAATTGGATAGAGCATTACACAAACCAAAAGGAATGACCCAAAACTCATAGTGGCCCTCATGATCTCAAAATGTAGTCTTAGGAATGTCTTCCTCATTCATATGTATATGGTGGTAGCCAAAATGAAGATGAAGTTTAGTAAAGAACTAGGCACCACTCAATTCATCCAAGAGGTCATCAATGAAAGGAATGGGAAATTTATCTTTAATGGTGAGTTTGTTGAGACCATGAAAGTCAGGACACATGCACCAAGAACCTTATTTATTAAGGACCATGACCAAAAGATATGAGTAGGGGCTCGTATTAGGACAAATAACGCCTGCAATGAGAAATTCTTGAACAATTTTCTCAATTTCATTTTTTTGGGAAAAGGGATGATGATAGGGACATATATTGGGAGGAAGGATGTCGGGGACAAGGGGAATGGAATGATCATGAACACCATGGGAAGGAGGGAGTCCCTGGGGAGTGTAAAAAACAACTTGATGTTTAGAGAGGATGGATTGGAGTTCCTACGGAACAGAGGGTGTCTTAGTGGCTTGAATGGCATGGAGTTGTGCAATAATTTCAGAATGACCTTTTTTGAGCATCTTTTCCATGCGATGGGAACTGATGATATCCGGGGAACCAACAATGATGCATTGGAACTTATATTGTTGGCACTCCTGGTCGAATTGAATGGTTAATTCCTTAAAATCCATGAGAATGAGACCCAAAGTCCTTAGCCATTCTTCACCCAACACAATGTCACAGCTTCCCATGTCGATAGAAAACATATGAGATTTCATGTGGTACTAACCAATTTGGAGCCACACATTTTCAAACACCTGCCACATTTCATGGACCCACCATTGGCAATCATGATTTGAAAATTATTGAAGACATAGATGTATAAATTAGTTTCTTGGGAATTTGACGATGAATAAAATTATGGGTGCTTCCACTATCAACAAGAATGATTACCTTCCTATTCTTAATGTAACCAATTAGCTTGAGGGTTTGGGGAGCAAAGAAGCTAGTTAGAGAATTCAGAGAAATGACCAGTTTAGGTGATGCATCCACAAGGGGAGCCTCAACATTGTCTTCTGAAACATCCTCCGAGATGGCCATAAAAATATTTTTTTCCTTACACTTGTGCCCAAGAAAATATTTTTCATCACAATTATAAAAAAGGCCTTTGAGTTGGTGTTCAACCATTTCTTCCCTGGTCAATTTTTGGATCTTTAGTGGAGTAGAAGGAGGAGTGGGAGTGACTAGTTTAGTGCAAGGAATAAAGGAGGATTTTTGGTTTTGAGAAGAGGCAACCTGTCATTCTTCCTTATCTCTTTTAGTAGCATCCAACCAAATATGAGGTCGAGCCATGAGGACATGGGAACAAATCTCATCCTTGAGGCAACTGATAAAACATTCTAAAAAAAAAGCATCATACATGCCCTCTGTATGGAAATCCAATCTCTCAAAAGTAGCTATAAAGTCTTCCAATATGACAGATTGTTTTAACTTTGTCAAATGCCCTAAATGGTTGGTGTCAGTGTCAAATCATTCATAAATATCTGCCACAAATTGTGTCCAAGCCATATACCCTTGGAGGGACTTTTTTCTCCATTTCCACCATTGCCAATGTTCTTGATCTAGATGGAGAACACCATACCAGAGTTTGGCCAACTCATCTGTAATGCCATACAAAGAGAAATAATGTTCCATTTGAGTTACCCAACTAGTGGGATATGAGCCATCAAATTTGGTCACATCCACACGTGGAAGACATAGGTCACGCTGAAAGTGATGGGAATGCGAGGAAGTTTCACCTTTGGGTTGGAAAGGTGGGTCAAATGAGGGAATATCTGCAGGTATATGCAGCTTGGTGCAGATCATCGTAGTGAAGGAGGAAAACAAGGTATTGAAGGATTCAAGCTAGGTAGAAAGGTCCTATTTGATGTACTCCATTTTGAATTCGATGGAGGAATGCATGTTTTTATTGATGGTGGCAACATTGGCACTGAGATGTCTCACTTCTTGTTGGGTTTTTGTGAAATTAGAGTACAAGGAATTGAAGCAAGCTTCCAAGTCTTGGGTACGAGTGTGGGCCATGATGAAGAGAGAAAATGATAAGGGGAAGGTGGGACCACATAGAAAATGGGTTATGGGTGAAGTGTATCACAAAGATCAGGACAATGAGGGCAATCCAATGGGATAAATACCAAATAAGGGTGTTGGAAGGGGGTCAGGTCCACAAGAAATTTATTTTTGTTGAAAAATGATATGTATGAATCTGATAAGGGCGAAGAGAGGAATCCAATGAAGTAGGCCTCAAATAATGATGCCAATAGGATCCATGATTATGGTGCCAATAGGATCCTTCAGAGTTATACTCTGATCCAAAGAATACTGCAGTGACGAAATGCCCAAATGCTAAACAGGAAGAAATGTGTAGTAATTTCTCAAACTGAATGCAGGAGACATAGTTGCATGGAAATAGATCATGTATGTTCTATTTTTGTTTTTCGTCCCAAGGGTTAGGGTATTCAAGGGTTCTATAGACAAGGATTTTCCTTGTGCTATAACTCTCCGATATATGTGTAGGGTCCAACAGTAGTACTTTTCCCAATATCGCAGGGCACTAACTAAGGAGGGTAGACCATTCCCTTAGTCGTACTACCCAAATACCCAGATACTAGAAAGAATATTCCCGAGTGTTGTTCTCATTAGCACTATAGCAGTCAGGTGGCCGATAGGTTTAACTATGGAGGGATTCAGAAGATCTAGGTCAATCTGTATACATGTGTTGTCTGATGTGATACCACTTGAAGGGGTACCAACAGGGATTACAAGGGTGACCAACAGATGTGAGCTTAAGTACCACTTGTATTTCCTGTGTGTATGAATCCCCAACCGTGGGTTTATGTGTGTAACGATCGATCTCTGTAGCTTTAAGATGTCGAAATACGTCTCTACCTTCAAAAATATTTAACCCACAATTTTCTGCCGAGGAAGGTGCTATGATACCACTTGAAATATTCCACATATAAAATAGTATGAAAAACACAAATAATTATCTATAAATGGCAGATAAACAATGATATAACCAAGAAAACACCACAATAATACCATAATATTAAAAAATAACAACAAAAAGATAACTTTGATTACTGAGAGAAATGTTCACTTGCCTCTTCAAGGGGGAAACCTCCAGTAGAGTAGAAATCTATTACAATAATATCCAAGACACAAATTCTCATACCCTCTACTCCTATTTATACTAAATATGTCTATCCAAAAGAAGAATCTAAAGGAAGATCCTTCTAGAAGCAGAATCTTCTATTAGGTCTTCTTACATTTGACTTATTCTTCCTTATTGCTAGGCCTTATTAATATTGGAATTTATTATATGGAAATATATTATTCTACCTATGTGAGGGGTTAGGTCCCTAACACATAACCAAGCCTAATGAACAATTCAACTTTGAGAGCACACTCTAGAGAAATTTCACTTCATATTGAGTCTGCATCCCTTTGTCCTTGAAAGTATGAACTTCTTATGTTCATCCCTGAAGCTCTTCCTACTTTGATATGGAGAACCTCATTGACTCCTACATGTGGGATTGCATTTGTAGAGGATTGAACTAGTGGAGGCCCAGCTGGAGGGACATAGTTTCTCGATTTCGATATGTGTCGATATAGAAGTTTGTCACCTATGTACTTTTGTTTATTACATTAATAGAAATACTCTTTTATCGTCCAAATGACATCTTGCAAATATTTGAATTACTTTCGATGGGAATATTTTTCATGTATGTTAATGGATTATGCTAATTTATATGTTGACATTGTATATCATCACCACATGCTTGCATATATTTGTTGTTGAGGACAAGTTGCAGGAATAAATATTTGGGTTGCGTGCTCAACGATGGTATTCTTCGAACGTCCGGATGAGGTAGGATTCTATCCTTGTCTTGTTAGAATTTAATTTATATAACATACTTGAGATTAGAGTTGATTTATGGGTGTTGTTACATTTGTTATGGTTTTCCCCTTGCCATAGAGAGATTGTCCTCGTAGCATAATTGGCTACTCCACTAGGGAGATCACGTTTTTTGGGGTATTGAGTGTTTTATCCTTGATTTGTTCTCCATTTGCTTGATTTTCTTGTCTCCTATTGCTTGACAACCTATATTTTTCCTTGCATATGAGTTTCTTTGATTAACCCTTACCCTGGCAGTGTACTATTTGGTATACATGGGTTTTCCCTTGACAGACGCGTACATACGCGAGTTGTTTGTGTTTAAGGAGCATATATACATGTTTGTTCTCTGAAAAGTTGCATACATCATCTGTTAAGTCTTCCTGGTTGAGTTTGGTGTTTGTTGGGTAAGTTTTATTAGTCATTGAGTCTTCTTGGGTCTTTATTCCAACTGTTAAGTGCCTAAAGAGTGATAGGAAACCTTTTTTTCATTTAATTTTTGGGCGAACTCCTTTCTTGCCATCTTTCTCATTTGTTGTCTTTGCATTCTAGTCTCAGTAGTTGCTTCTTGTTATATTGATTGACTTGTCTCTTTTTGCTTGCAGTAGGGCCTTCCCGTGACATTTTTATTCAGTCCTTAAATTTTTTGTTCATTATATCGAAAATACAAAAATATTTTCTTATTTTCATTTTACTTATAGCATTTGCACTTTTGGTTATTTCTCGTTGATTTGACACATTCAAAAATATTGCACTTCATTGAACTTGTAGAGATTACATTGTGGAAATAGCATTTAAAAGCATACCATTTCTTTGAAATTCAAGACTAGTACTTAGCAGTGTTTTTATATTTTCTTATTTTTATATGTTGAGTCATAATACCAATATTTTCATGATCACACCTATTGAGTAAGCAATAATACATTAAAATTAACGTTGAATAATCAAAATTGATTAGAAATAATTTTATTTTTGAGGGTACACAAACAAGTGTAGGACCTAGGGCTTTGGAATAGGATTTTGTGAGTAAACTTCTCCAAGTCTATAAAACTAAACGTATGTGTCTGACCAAGGAGTGGTGAAACCCATTGTATAATTGGTGTCCTTGGGAGTATCCTCTCACACTGAAGTTAAGCACGAGGTTGCATGAAGTTGGTTGCAGATATATCCCTCTAATACCTTCCTACCGTCAAAGATATTTCTGGGGTTATATTTGTATCTGGGGGCCTTTCTAGTGCCTTTACCTCCATGAGAGGTGGTGATTTCGAGATTTTGGGATTTTATACCCTTCCCATACAGTGGATTGGACTTGCGACTTCTTGCCTGAGCATTGGTTATATCATGGTGACTTTAGTTTCTTTACATATGTATCCACATCGGTTACTTACAGGGGTTATTCTGCAGGCACCCTGAGTCAGATAAGGAACATACAAGACACATACCTTATGGAGGATTTTATCTCTTAAGGGGTTTGACCGACTATGCTGTGAAGCCTATGAGGGTCGTTATAATTTATTCTGACACCTCCACTCTATTGTTTCATAGTCACAAGCCCCTCTTGCGTGAGGCATACCTAATTTAGTTTGAGAGGCCCCTTTCAACCATTATATCATGTTTGTGTTCATTGTCCTTTTTATTTATTTTAGATTTCTCTCTGATTATTAGTTGGCCTTAGGATTTTGTATTATATCTCGATTTCTAAGTCATCATGGAGAAATAAAAACCTCTTCATCGGTCTCTTCATATTTTGAATTCACCACTGTGTCTTGATCCTTTACTGAAGTCACCTTATAAAAGGCATAGAGTTAATAAGAATTGTTCATATATTTCCACCTCCCAGGCTTGTGATCATCCTACTATGAGTACCGATTTAGATATGAACGTCTCAGGAATTCCTTTGACTCCCCTATCCTCTATGATTAGTGGGGTCCCATCGACCCCCTTATCCATAGTGTTGTGGGTACCAAAGGCTCCCTCATCTAGTGCTTCCCAACCCATGAGCTCTACCTGACCCATGGGAATGAATCCTTTTTTATTTACTTTCAGTATGTTGAATCAGGATTCTCATTCAACACCTTCAGCCTCTAGTCCCTTTATTTTGGTAAGCCTGACATGACATTACACTTCTCATCCTTTGTTTCAATGACTAATATGAATCTTATTTTTTGGTTTGGGGGCACAACGCCTCCTTATGTTCCTTTATCGTTTGGTGGAGGTCATACTCCCCAAGAGAATCCTATGGTTGGAGGTTGGAATCCTCCTTCCTCTAGACCTAATCCTAGCTATAGTACTTTGGGATGGATTTCTCAAATGTGAGGTTAATTTATTTCCTATATTATGTTTTTCATTCCCTCTTCCTCCACGTCAATTCTAACAAACACATTTATTATGGTGAATCCCCCTATGTCCTCTAGTGTTCCATCCGAAGGGAGTCAATTTCATGGTATGGGAAACCCCAAAAATAGATTTCCTTCATATGGGGGAAACATATATAATCCTTATCATGTTGCTTCCGTAGGTATGGTTCCCTCACAACATTTCATGAATCATTTAGGAGGAGGATATTATCCTACCGGACATGGCCATGGTATATACAAGAAACATGGATGGTCTACAGTATATCAACCCCAATATTTCCCGGGATCATGGGCTCAGACGTTGTTGGCACAAGGGAAGACCCAAGGTTCATCTCCAAGAGCGCACCAACAAGCACTAGCTATTGGCCCTTTCGGTAGCACCTACAAGGCAGATGTAGTCTCACCCTAAGCAGCTATGGGGGGGGTTGCAGGACATAGATGTCTACAACTAGAAGTAATGCAAAGTGGATTCACAGGCACTAACACAAAATAACCTATTATTCTTTATCCTCTTATGATCTATTGTGCAAGTTATATCTCATATCTAACACATTATCATCCTAGCATCATACTAAATGACAAAGAATAGAGAATCAATCACACACAACACAAGATATATGTGGTTCACCCTCTCTCTAGGGCTACATCCACAGAACTGTGATTTATAATGTATTAAGACGAAGCATACATTTCTTGTTTGCACTCTTAGCTAGCATATCTTCTTTCTTCTTCTCTCTATCTCTCCCCTTCCTATGCACCCAGATGCAGGACTGATCTCTGCACCCAACTTAAGATCTTACAATACCAAAAGGCTCTCACACTTAACACTTCTCTCTCTTACAAAAATAATCATAACATCAATAAACAAAACTAGAACCAACCCTCTTCCCTCATCTAGGTTCTTATTTATACATTACAAAAACTCACCGACATCCTTAGGTTGAAACCTAGGTGTCACAAACCCTATATACCAAAACCCTAGGTGTCTAAAACCCTAGGTCAACTTGACCCATGTTGTTAGTGCTTCGCCAGCCTGTCTTTCCTTCCTTCTCGCGTGATGCTCCAAAGCATCCAACAATGGATTTTTCCACTTGCTGAGTTGTCCACGATCCTTCTTTATTGTTGATATTTCATCCTTGATCTCCTCATTCAATGGCTTGCTTCCTTTTACTTCACTCTTTCTTTTCTTCTCTTTTTCTCACTTTTACCCAGTAACAGTCATTGTGTCTTCTGCGTTGTTCACAATTTTCCTTTTCTTCCTTGATTTTCGCTTACTTTCATAACAACATGCCCCCAACACTCAGTTGTGACTCATCCTGAGGAACTTCAGATTTGATCCTTCCATTTTTCCTCGATTTCAGACGGCGCAGTGCAGCCCTTGCTTTCTGCTCTATGCCTTGTCTCCTTCCTTGTGCATAATGTATTTTCTATGTCTGGTACCTAGTTTCAAATGCACCTGGTACCTAGACCCTTTTACTTATGCTGTCACTGAGAGTTGTGGGGTAGCTGGTTGTCATAATACAATTTCAATCAGATCCCATTCACTAATATTTCCTTCCATTCTCCCTTCAGAGTCTTCAACTGCACAAATCCTCCTTCTGTAACATAGGTGATCTCATATGTCTCGAGCCAATGCGTTGTAAACTTCCCAGGATGTTTTATCAACTTATTGTCATATACTAGTACTAGATCACCTTGCTTAAATTCCTTCTTCTTGATGTTCCTGTCATAGTACTATTGGTACTCTTAAATCCCATAGTACTATTGGTACTCTTAAATCCTAGTCATCCCTGTTCACACTACAAATATTTTTCAACACTATATCCAAGATCTTTTTGAATGCTTCCACTATCCCATTTTCTTGTGGATGGTAAGGCGTGCTCTTCTAGTGATGTACTGCAAATTCCTTGCTCAGCGATTCAACTGTTTTATTTATGAAATGTGTGACTTGATCACTCATAAGGATCTTTCGTCATCCAAACCTAGTTATAATGTCATCAAATATGAAGCATGCAGTTGTAGTTGCACTATAGTCCTTAACTTCTCTTGCTTCATCCCATCTGGTCAAGTACTTCGTTGTTGTAATTATGTACCTTGCGCCTGTGCACTTTCCTGGTGGGTTTATGGGTCCCACAAAGTCGATGGCCCATTTCTAAATTTCTTTTGGGGTCATTTGTGGTGCCAATGGAATTTTGTCTCTTCTGGACGGTTTCCAAACTCTTTGGCATACATTGCAGGCTCTGGAATAATCTTTAACATCCCTGTGTAAGGTAGGCCACCAAAGGCCAGCTCTAAGAACCTTCTCCGCAGTTTCTTTTCCTGCGTAATGTCCTCCTGTGATGCCTTCACAAGCTTCTGCGAGGATCAATGGTCACTCTTCCTCCATAACACATCTTCTCAATATCTCATCAGGTCCCATGTTGTATAGTTGTCCAGCTATTAGTGAAAATTTTGCAGTGCGCAATACTAGTTTTTTATTCTGTGGAATTGTATACTCACTAGGTGTCATTCCTATTGACAGGAATTGAACTATCTCTGTGAAGTGGTCATCAATATTTCTAATGGCCAATAGCTGTGCATCCAAAAGTGCATCCTCCAAATTGGTGGGCTCTTCTCCATGTTCCAACCTTGACAAGTGGTCAGGAACTTTGTTCATTCTTCCTGGATTTACTATGATCTCAAAGTCATATTCCTGAAATAGAAGAATCCATCTACATATTCTCCCCCCCAACACTGGCTTGTTGACTAGGTATTTCAATGCGGAGTGATCAGTAAACATTTTAAAGTGTCCTCCCAACAAGTAGTGGCAAAATATTTGCAGCGCATACACCATGGCTAACCCCTCTCGCTCGGTAGTGGTGTAATTGATCTCAACAGTTGATAGCTTCCTTTTGGAAAAGGATAACGGGTGGTCAATATCTCCTTCCCTAGGTTGTGATAACACTGATCCTAAAGCAATAGAAGATGCATCAACATGCACATGAAACTCCTTGCTCCAACCTGGAAAAACCAGAATAGGCACAGTAACCATTTTCTGTTTCAGTGTGTTGAAGCTCTATTGGAACTCTTGAGTCCAACTAAATTGAAAATCCTTCTTCAACATATTCTCCATGGGTGTTGTAATCTGAGCATATCTTTTAATGAACTTCCTGTAGTATACATTATGTCCCAGTGCAGTGCCCAACTATTTGACTGAAGTAGGAGGGGATAGATCAACTATAATGGCAATTTTAGATGGATCGACCAACAATCCCTGCTTGCATACAATATGACCTAACAGATCTCCAAATGGTGAAAAGAAGATGCACTTCTTTAGATTCAAGGAAATTTGAAATTGCCTACATTTCTCCAACATTATCCTTAGACATTCAATATGATTTTTCAATAAACTAAAAACAGTCCAATCATCAAAATATGCTTCTAAGAATTTATGTAGAAACTCCTTGAATACTTCGAACACCACCCTAGAAAAGATGGCTGGGGAATTATTCAATCCAAATGGCATCACTGTATACTGGTAGGACCCCCATTCTGGCGTAAATGTGTTCTTATGACGATCTTCCTTGGCAATCCAGATCTGATGGTATCCCTAGAATCTATATGTAAAAGATTATACCTCCTGTCCTCCCACATTATCTAATACTTCGTCAGTGAATGGTATAGGGAAGGGGTCATGTAAATAGGAATCATTCAACTTCCTGAGATCTACACAGATCCTAATCTCTCCTATTTTCTTATCTTGCATCACCATAGGGATAATCCATTATGGTTCTTCGACAGGTTCTATAATTCCTACTTCCAGCATTCTGTTGAGCTCAATCTTCACTTTCTTCTTATATTTAGGGTTCAGTCTGTAGGGTCTTTGTTTGACTAGTCTTGCATATGGTTTCAAAGGGATCCTCATCTCTCCCATAGGCCATTTAATTCCCTTCATATTAGTGAACGTGGTTGGAAACAAGTCCTGATATTCATGCAGTAACTCTGTAATCTTGTCAATGGTAGAAACATCCCAATAATCTCCAATATTTGCAAGCTTCGGTGTCTATTCTGTTCCAATATTGACCTTCTTAATCTTGATTGGTTGTCCAATGAATGGTAAATATTCTCCTGGTCCTTCCACATCCCTTTGTCCCTCTGTTTCTTTGATGTTCACCTTTCTTGGATCATCATCTTCATCAACACTGTTGTTGTAACAACCTTGCAGTTTTTGGAGAGGCATAGTCCATTCGTCCTCTTCTTGCTCCAATAGAAGGTTAGATGCCTTCTCGAATACTTTTTGTCTTACAATCTGCAATGCTTGATCTACTAAAGGATATTGAATTTCAAATAAGAAGGTGGTTACAAAATTCTAAGTGATACCTTCCGAGTCTCTGGTGTTGAGGCGCAACTCTGCTTGAAGGTACCAGTTGATAGGTGTCGTATCCATCATGTTAATTAATTTGTGCACCCATTTCTCTTGAGGAATGTTGCTCCAGGATTCCTCTCAACTTCGCACATGGTCCTTTGAGAAACTTCAACCTATGTACCAAACTTCACAACCTTCTACTTGTGCTGAGAACCGCACAATCATCAAGGTATGACATTGTACCTATTCTGTAATTTTGTTTTTGTGTGTCCCCCACCATCTTGATGGGGTTTCTTTCAGGGCCTCATCCATTTCCAACAATCTTTGTTGCATCAGTACACTTTCTTCAAAGTCTGACAAGAAGGTTTCTAAAGGATTCATACCATCAAAGGTGAGTAGGTTACTTACTATTATGCCAATCCAACGAACTTCTCTGGTTAATATAACACATCCTCTTCTAGATACTTCGTACATATTATTATGTCATTTCTCTAGTGCTTCTTCTAAATCTAATGAAAATGCATTGTCACTTCGCCAGCTTAGGTTTCCATCGACCGTAGAATTAATGTAATCCTGTTTTCTGGTTGTTAATTTGTATATGTTTTCCTGTTCATATCTGTGGTCCTCTTCTCTGATAGGTTTTGTGTATCACTGAACTTCATCTAGATCTAATGGTGCAATGACCCTAAGGCCATATATTTCAAACATCATACGGCTTTTCTTTAAATCAACCATAGTGGAATTATTGAAAGCCCAATCAATTCCTAATAGCATAGGGTAAGGACAACTATCATCAACTATCTCAATTACCTCAAAATATGCAAATGTTCTTACTCCGTTGATGTCCACAGTGACATGTTCCAGTCTTCCAAAGGGGCTTACAGCTTGTTTATTAGCCATCCTAAGCCTGATAGGGGAATAGATCAACTTTGATTTTCCCATTAGTGCCCAGGTTTTCTTCGTCATGACATTGACCTCCGACCCTAAGTTGAGGACCACATGGTCTATCTCATATTATCCTATTTGAGATTTCAAGTGTAATTCCTTATTTTTCCTTCTCTTTTTAATGATTTGGTGTACTTCTCTATTTAGTAAGGGGTCTACCTTCCCTAGCTCATATAGTCTGATTAAACTTTGTATCTCTTGTATAATGCTTTCATCCTAAATCAACTTAATGCAAGTATAGAAAAATTCCATGAGCTTGCTTACCTCTTTTCCTTATTTTGGTGAAGGAGACTGATCTAATTCCATAGGAATTCCATATTCTCTTAATTCTAGTTGTGTCTTTGATGAAGATCCTTGATCTCCTTTGAACTCTTTTCTTGCCTCCTTGAATATATATCTTTCTTTCTTTGCATCAAAATTTTGGGCCTTTTCTGCATCTTTCCTGATTCCTGAGTCTTCTGTAGTCTTTCCTTGGGTTAGTCTTTCTTCTCCTGTAACAACACCTCTTCTAGTGATAACAATGAATCTAGGGTCTTCTCCACGAGATTCAGCATATATCAGTTGCACTTGTGGGTTCTGTTGAGGTCCTCGTCTTTCCTGAAACTTATCCAGCAATGCTACTCATTCCTCAATAACATGCTTGAAGGAGTTATAATAGCTGCAAGTGGTACAAGGGTTCTGACAGTCCCTTGCAAGGTGTCTTAGTTGTGCGTAGTTATAATAGATTATCTGTCCTCGGCCTTGACCCATACCCATTCCTCATCCTCTTCCTCTGAATCCACCACGAGGATTGAAGTTTCCTCTACCAGGGGAGTTATACTGCATAGTGTTTCCTTCTTGTTGTCATTCACCTTGAATTTTGTATATGTCTCTTGACCTTTCATGAATTAGATTGTAAGCCATATAATCCCTATCATCATGTCCCACGGACTTACAAAATGTACAATACAAATTTGTGGGTGTCTGAACATACCTTTCCATGTAATATCACTCACAAGGGCGATGTCTATTTCTTCATACTCACACTAGGGTAAGTTGAGTTGCTTCAAAGGGCTCGGAGCTCCAGAGGCAAAGTATTCATGGAATAGGAGATAGTGTTCCTTGTCATGGCCTTTTGATCTTCATCTAACACACCAGATGTCTTCTCTTTTATCTTTTCCCTTGTCCTTTTTCATATCTTCGACCTGTAGAGACAAAATAGTTAGCTGACTCAAGATTTGGCTCATACATGAACTAGATTCTCCCATAGGGGTTGATTCTAGCTTCATGGTGATCTCCAACGACTCAACCTGTGAAGCAATCTTATTTTGTATTAGAGGAAATATAATGTGTGGTAAAAGGGAAACAATGAACCACTATTTTTTCTTC
The DNA here is from genome assembly GCA_900067695.1 of Picea abies. NCBI lineage: Eukaryota > Viridiplantae > Streptophyta > Pinopsida > Pinales > Pinaceae > Picea > Picea abies. The sequence goes on along the minus strand of CBVK0101045009.1, from coordinate 6,948 downwards.
TCATCTGGGATCTGAAAAGTCAGTCTATCGATTAAGGTATTGAATCTTTGATCAAATTCCAAAACATGTTCGACTACCTTCTACTTGATCTCTTTCAGCTCTATAATACATTGTGATTCAGATTTGGGTTTCTTGAACTCTTCAATCAACGCATTCTTGATCTCATTCAGTGGATTAGGCTGTTTCAGTCTTTGGACAAGTTTCATGTACCATCTCAATGCGTGATCCCTTAGGGTAGTACTAAACTAGGTTCTTTTAACAACTTTGTTAGTGACATTATTAATATTCCATACTACTTCACATAGGAACCAATGCTTATCAGGGTCTTCAGACCCATCTCCCCTAAAGATAGGGAGTCTCATCTCATCTACCATAGATCTTCCTAGGGTTCTTGACTGAGTATGTGGTGGATTACTAGTGACAGTGCTCTGAACGCTCTGGTGGCTTGGATTACTCTGATTGGTTAATGTTACTGAATCAACAAGAGGAATAATAGTACTTACTTCAGCAGTCTCCGTAGTTCCTGAAGTTTCTATCTCTTCTTAGTGAGGTTCTTCAACTTTCCCTTCCTCTATCCTAGCGGGTTCTGAATGCTCTTCATCCGTTGGATCTGCCTCATCTCCACTATAGAAACCCTCATCCCCATAGTTCTACTTGAATAAGTTCGCAAGATGAACTTCTCTGAACACTCTCCCACTGCACGTATGTCTAGGCTCTGTGTCACTGTCGCTGTCTGAATTCCTGAACATTATCTTTTTCAAATCCAACCAATCTATTGTATATTCAAGATTTTCTTCTCATGCAATAGCATCTTGGTCCTCAACTTCAGAAAATGTAAAAAATTTCCTCTGGGTCCCTTGAAGAAATATCTTTCGGCTTGGCTATATGACTCTACTCTGTCAAAAAAAAAATCGGTGATGTACCCTCTAATGAGGCTATCAAACCTGTTATCTACTTCTCGTGACACAGCGTTATCAACTCTCTTAACCCTCTTGATCAATGTTGATGTCAAAACTACATGAGGTCTAGATTTGATCTCAAACTGGGTATCTGCTAACCTAGCTAACCATTCATATAGTTCCTGATGGATTCCTCCAAAGAAAATATCATGTATATCAATAAAGATATATCTCTCAAACCAATCCTCAGTACTAAGGTTAGAGTTCTTGTTCTAGGCTTCATCGAATTCCTTTTCTTGATCCTCTATCCACTTTTGAATTTTTGTATTTGATGGGAACCACCTTGAAATTCACTCAAGAAGATTCTGGTCCCAACAACGGAACCATTTTTTGGCACAAGGGCAGACCCAGGGTTCAGCCCCAAGAGCAAACCAACAAGCCCTAGCTACTGGCCCTTTTGGCAACACCTGCGAGACATATGTAGTCTCACCCGAAGAAGCTATGGGGTGGTTGCAGGATAGAGATTTCCACAACTAGAAGGAATGAAAAGTGGATTCACAGGCACCAACACAAAATAACCTATTATTCTTTATCCTCTTATGATATATTTTGCAAGTTATATCTCAGATCTAACACATTATCATCCTAGAAGCATACTAAATGATAAAGAATAGAGCATCAATCACACACAACAGAAGATATACATGGTTCACCCTCTCTCTAGGGATACATCCACAAAACTGTGCTTTACAATGTATTAAGATAAAACATACAGTTCTTGTCTGTGCTCTTAGCTAGAAAATATTCTTTCTTCTTCTTTCTATCTCTCCCCTTCTTGCGCACCCAGCTGCAGGACTGATCTTCGCACCCAACTGAAGATATTACAATACCATAAGGCTCTCACACTTAACACTTCTCTCTCTTACAACAATAATCATAACATCAATAACAACAACTAGAACCAACCCTCTTCCCTCATCTAGGTTCTTATTTATACATTAAAATAGCTCACCGACATCATTAGGTCAAAATATAGGTGTCACAAACCCTAGATACCAAAACCCTAGGTGTCTAAAACCCTAGGTCAACTTGACCCACGTTTTCAGGGCTTCACCAGCCTGTCTTTCCTTCCTTCTCACGCGGTGTTCCAAATCATCCAATGCTGGATTTTTCCACTTGCTGAGTTGTCCACGATCCTTATTTCTTGCTGATCAATTGTCCTTGATCTCCTAATTCAATGGATTGCTTCCTTTTACTTCGATCTGTCTTTTCTTCTCTTTTTCTCACTTCGACCTAGTAACAGTCACTATGTCTTCCACACAGTTCACAATTTTCCTTTTCTTCCTTGATCTTCGCTTACTTTCATAACCAAGGGCCAACAGATGTCACAACCCCAACTCCTTTTCCTAGCCATGCTAAATCTTCCAGATCTATCAAATTTAATGAATGGTCTTGTGCGTCATAATCCATCATGGCATTCTGTCCCCACCAAGGTTCCTTCAGACATCCAAATTCAAAGGAAATACTGGTGAGGACCTGAGTGATCATCTGACTAATTTTCATCTTTGGTGCTCATATAACGCCCTTAATGATGATTCTATTCTCTTGAGGCTATTTCAACACACCCTCACGAGGGTCATCGCGAAGTGGCACATTGAGCTACCTAATGGAACCTACGAAACTTTCAATCACAATGTATTGGTTTTTCTCAATCACTTCCAATTACAGGTTTGTTATGAGCTGACATATAACTTTTTTCGACTCTTTGCCAAGATAAATCCATGCATATCTCTAATCATATCCAAGATTGGCAGAGATGGAAGAGGTTTATCAAAGCCTACATTCCTCCATATTTTTTGTTGGAATGGTTCCTTAAGTCTTTGTAGCCTTACATTTCGAATGACGCTTCTACATCTGGAGTGACATATGAGGAAGAATCCATATTCAGAGCCCAACAATTGGAACTTATATATTCTCAATTAGGGATGCTTTATGAAATTCTCCCTGACACACCATGGTAAAACCATGATCCTATAAAAAATCTTGGGCCTCATGCCAATGGCATCATAGGCTCTGAAAATGCTAAGACTACAGACTTGGTGATGAACCAGTTGAAATATTTTTCTTTAAGACAACTTGTAGTAGGACAAGTTTTGGCTTCATCCTCCATTGCGACCCAGTCGAAGGATGTGCATTATGTACAATTATCGTCAAATCTGAATGGTTACCAAAAAACAGGAGGGAATAAGAGAAAAGGATGAGGTAATAATTGTAAGGGTGGGAGAAAAAATAACAATAAATCTAAGGATGACAATAATAATGATAAATCGAATAATAATGTTGATGAGGGAAAGAAAGAAAAGAGGAAGGTGAAGTCTCCCTATAAAATTTGTAAATATGATCAGCTTACCCACTTATGTCCCAAAATTGAGGAATCTTTGAGGCTCTTATTGCAGTCGCGTGTTGTGATGAAAAACTCATTTCCACATAATCACAATATGGCATCGGGGATCTATAACACTAGAAATGTGTCGAGTGGGAGTCAAAAACCCTTATAAAATGAAGGTGTCCATATATACATCAATATGGTTAAGTCTTAGATTGATGTAGCTACTCGATCTCATGATTATGGTTCTTCACAGACTATTGAAGGTCCAAAGCCTCATTTTCCCCCATAAACACCCTTGCAGATCAAAAATTTGGAACCTCCACCTTTTATTCTAAAAAGAGTACTAAATCACTCTTCCCACAATCCTATTTCGAGAGCCACCCAAAACTATTCAATTTTTGAATATTTGGGCCAAACCCTGTTGCGCCTCTTTTGTCACCTAAATGAGCAAAATAGAGGTGCTTACAAGCTTAGTTGGGTTAGCTAAGAAAGACAATTGTAAAGGAAAGGGTTAGAGAAAGAAATATAAAAGAACAAACTAAGAATTAAACTAAGAAATAAAAGAACAACTAAACGATTGATCATAAGGGCATAAGAACAAAAAACCAATAAGACTCATGTCACCAATGGAAAGGATTATATTAGTGAAAGAAAACACCAAGAAGAAAGAGGACTATGGGTCCCTTCTTCCTCAAAGCGAGGGATCTTGGACCCCCAAAACTAAGATCTTCTTACAAATTTGAATGAAATGGTGAAAGAATCCCAAGATAATCCACTCAAGAGGTGAGATGGATTTCCCAATGTAATGGTGCTAGTATACTCTTGATGAGAATAGAGGATTCTTCAAGAGAATAGAAACAACATAATTTTTCTAATGAATTCCTTGAAAATGAAGTGCACCCATGGCCTTGTTTTATAGAACCTCTTTGAGGTATTGTGAAACCAGCTTGTAGTGTGAAAAGAGGCTATTTAGGGCATTTTTAGGTCTTTGACCAGCCACCCAGTCGAATTCAGTCGAGATTTGGGTGTCAAATCAACTTGGAAGTTGAACCAAAAGTGGGTGGGAGGCCAACCAATATCATAAATGCGTCGTTCTCAGATGTGTGTGGCTTTTAGCGACCACAGTCTCGCATCGTGTGCATGTGCACTTTTCCTACGTTTCTAGATAGCGCATGTGCGCACATGCCCTATGTAGTCATAGTGCACTTTAATTTTATCATTGGTTGTATAGTTTTGGACCTTTTGGAAATGATTTTGTGGTAATTTTGGTCCATGGGTGACCTCATAACTGTTTGATGATGCTAGATTCCTGTAACCATTTGCGGACGAAATTTCAGTAATAACAAACCCCATGCATGATGTCAGCTTTGGAGGTGCTACAAACATTTCCTTCAAAGATGAATGTCTTGTTATTTGCGTTAGGATATCTAGACCCATGTGGCTCAAAGGTTATTAAGTTTGATGTCACAGATGTTAAGTGTCACTTATCTTACCACGTGGCCTTTGAAATCCATGTAGAGTACACAAAAATTACCATCAAACGTACTGTAATTGATGAAGGTGTTGCGACATGTGTGATGTCCCTAACATGTTGTAAATACATTGGCTCTCCACCCTTGTCTTAATCCATGACTATGTTGACTGCATTTTATGGGTGTTCATTCAGACCCCATATGACCCTTCCCATTTTCTCATTCTAGTGAGGTGGAAAGACTGTGGAGGTCGACGTCAAGGTGGTTGATGTGCCTCTCAATTACAATCTACTACTAGGGAATAATTGGACTTATGCCATGAAAACCATTGTGTCGTTAGTTTTATGCACTTTATGCTTTCCTCACTAAGGGAAGATAGTGATGATTTATCAATTTTCATTTCCACAGTCTAGCCCTAATGCATCAATGGGACCTACAGTCCCTGTTATTGATAATTATCAGTAGGAAAATAAGAATGTTGGTGTCAAGATGTATTCCTCCTTGATGGGAACTTTTGATTTCATGGGACCAATTCACCATATTCATTCCATTTATAGTGAGTCTTCATTGTCCATGAGGTTTGTTCCTTTTTTTACTTCATATTTCAATGACCCTTGGACCCTACCTTCCCCGACTATGTCGTATCAAGGTTCTCACATTGGGATGGAAATGATATTTTCAGTAGCAGAAATTGTGTATTAGGCCATTGTAGAAGCTACTACTGACTCAGATCCTTCCTCCTCATGAACGAATGAGGTGGATCTTGTGTTAGATCCTATATGTGCCACTCAAACATATTGTTCACATCATTTCCTTGATGATAATTTAACTTCGTATGAATCCATCTTATACGCCATGTCTAGTCCTGATGGGCCTTGAGATGATATGCATCATCGATCCTATTTTCTCTTGGATCTTGTTAGGATTGAGAAGGATGACTTTATATCTACCCTAAGGGAGATGGTTGGTCATGTTATGGTTTTATTAGATGTGAATGGTATTTATTTCAAAGGAAACATGTCAATTATTTCTCCTATTGTCGTGATCGACATCTCTCATACCCCTAGTAATATCGAGATCATATATGTCGGTGTTGATTGTTCACCTGAAGAAATTCAAATCTACACCGATCTCTTCAAGAAATTCTGATATTTATCTACTTGGTCATATGACGAGATGCCAGGGATCTACCCCAACATTGTTGAACATGAAATTAAAACCTATTTGAATTTTAAACCTGTTCGACAACATTTTAGAGTTGTTAATCCTAGGAAGGCCCCTGCTATTAAGGCAGAAGTAGAGAAGCTACTCAATGTCAGTTTCATATACCTAGTTCCCTTGACCAAATGGGTGTTCAACCCCGTTCCCCTATATAAAAAGAAAGGAATCATCCGTTTGTGTGGATTTTAGGGACCTAAACAAATATTGTCCTAAAGATAACTTCCCCACTCCTTTTATTGACCATATTCGTGACGAGCGTGTGGGAAGTGAAGTCTTTTATTTTATGGAAAAATTTTCAAGCTATAATCAAATTTAGATCAAACCCGGGGATCAACACAAGACTACATTCATTTGTCCTTGGGGTGCCTTTGCATGCTGGAAAATTCCTTTCAGTATTAAAAACATCGGAGCAACCTTCCAAAGTGACATGAAATTTTCATTTCATGATCTTAAGCATATCGTCAAATATTACCTAGATGATATAGTTCCTCACTCTCGCAATAGGGTATATCACTCAACTCACCTTCGACTAGTATTTGAAATATGAAATTATTATCGCATTCAGATGAACCTTCACAAGTGCTTCTTCTGCATTAGGTTTGGTCGTGTTTTAGTATTCATAGTGTCTGAGCATGGGATCATGGTGGATCCTATGAAGGTCAAGGCAATACTTCGGTTGCCTCCCCCATGCAAAATTCAAAAAATTCAAGGTTTATTGGGGAAGGATAACTTCCTGTGTCATTTCATAGTGAACTATGCCAATTTAACTAAAGGATTCATGCATATTTTGAAGAAGGACACTCCGTTCATATGGGATGAATGAGCCTAGGAATCCTTCGATGATCTTAAGAAATAATTGGTATTGACTCCTCTTATGAAGCCCCCATACTACAGTAGAGACTTTTTTCTTTATATCATTGCATCTGAAGGGACAGTTGGAATGGTACTAGTGTGAGATCGGAAGAGC
>CBVK0101045008.1:561-13663 GCA_900067695.1 Picea abies | reverse complement strand
GACCACAAGATTGATGAAGGTATTTGGACATGAAGGAAAATGCACATGCATATACAACACACATGGATGGATAGTATACATCATGTTGTTTCGGGTGTTATGTGGCACATCACGTTGATCCTCATGGTTGAGGAGAAATGAATTTTTGAAGATGACAAAGTGAATTGAAGAAGGAAGTACATGTAGGCCTTGAAGATAATTAAATAAAAGAATTACAAAATAAGAAAGTGTCAGGTCTTCCCTAATGTTAAAAGGAAGTGACATAAATGGTATAAATAAATATCATTATACATTCATTTGCAATATAAGTTGAATTTAAGAGGAAATCAGAAGTAAAGAAGGCCGGATTTCAAGGGAGGATGAAGTCTTTTGGTGATGTGTTCTAAGGTATGTTATTTTCAGGTCATCTTACCATTTTCGCTATAACTTGTTTTATAGAACGATTCAGATGGTGAAATTGCTATGGTATTGAGAAGACATGTCAAGGTATCTGTTATCACTGAAATTTCATCCGCAAATGGTTACATGAATACAACATCGTCAAACAGTTATGAGGTCACCCATGGAACAAAATTACCACAAAAGCATTTCCAAAAGGTCCAAAACTATACAACCAGTGATAAAATTAAGGTGCGCTATGACTACACAGGGCGCACATGCACATGCGCGATCTAGAAACTGAACAACATATTTATGAGATTGGTTGGCCTCCCACCCACTTCTGGTTCAGCTTCCAAGTTGATTTGACACCCAAATCTCGGCTGAATCTGACTGGGTGGCTGGTCAAAGACCTAAAAATGCCCTAAATAACCTCTCTTCACACTATAAGTTGGTTGCACAATACCTCAAAGTGGTGCTATAAAACAAGGCCATGAGTGCACTTCATTTTCAAGGAATTCATTTGCAAGGTTATGCTGCTGCTATTCTCTTGGGGAATCCTCTTTTCTCATCAAGAGTATACTAGCATCATTACATTGGGCAATCCATCTCACCTCTTGAGTGGATTAGCTTGGGATTCTTTCACCATTTCATTCAAAGTTGTAAGACGAGCTTAGTTGTGGGGGTCCAAGAGCCCTCCCTTGGAGGAAGAAGGGACCCAAAGTCCCCTTTCTTCTTGGTGTTTTCTTTCACTAATATAATCCTTGCCATTGGTGACATGCGTCCTATTGGTTTTTTGTTCTTATGTCCTTATGTTCAATAGTTTAGTTGTTCTTTCATTTCTTAGTTTAATTCTTAGCTTAGTCTTTTATATTTCTTTTTCTAACCCTTTCCTTTACTACTGTCTTGCTTAGCTAACCCAACTAAGCTTGTAAGCACCTCTATTTTGCTCATTTAGGTGACAAAAGAGGCGCAACAGATTGGTGACTCCGCTGGGGAAAGGTATCAATTTGCTACCCCATTTGGGTTTTTCTAGCTCTTCTTTTGGTTTATTTAACTTGCAGGGACCTTAACCGACCCAAGCCAACCTGCAAAACATCCAATTCAAAGCAGAATTGAGAGAATTCCATCCGAAATTTTCTTCACGGCCGTGTGTTAGTTGTGCACGAGTTTATTGGCCCACAGTTGTGCATCGTGCACACGTGTGCCAAAATTACTGTGTTGTTCTGCGTACCTACGCCCAAAAGTCTGTTTTTGTTTGCGCACAGATGCTCAATGCGCCTCTGTCTACTCTGAGACCCGCGCACCTGTGCAGAAAAATACGCATTGTAATCTTTTTTGTGATTTGGGGAAGGCCCCTATCCTTCTTAAAAATGATTTCATGCATGTTGTAATCTACACCACACTTAGTTCCCTCTCCATATAAAGGGATTAGTCAAAACACATAGGCACTTAGGGGGTTTAAAATCATTATTTCCTCTTTTGATTTCATTTTTCCACATGGATGGCTTGCTTTGACTAAGAATATATGTTGGAATCATTTGTAATCACATAAAACTTGCATTAGGACCAGAAGTTGGATAACAATCGTTTAGTATGCTCTTCTCTCGCGCTTCAAAGCGACCTTGAGAATCAGAAAAAGGTTGTAGGACAATTTCATCTCCTCTAAAAAGACTAAAACCTTTAGGAGAGGACAACAACCCCCTCGGGACTCCTCTTAGTTTATTTTTCAAACACATCTCAAGATTGTAACGGGCCCATACATGCCCATATGCTACAAAGATATGATAGTGTTGAAATTTACTTTCTTAGATTAAATCACTAGGGAAGTTTAAAGGTTTTGTAATGGGCCCATACATGCCCACATAATCACAATCTAGGATAGTTTCAAAGCTTTCTTAGATTAAATCACAATAGGGAGTTAAAGGAATAGTAAAGGACCCACATGTCCACATGCTAGTTTCCTAGGGGCTTTTGAATTACGCAAGGTTGTACCAAAGGAATTTAGTTAATTAGGTAATCAACACTTGTAAGGACCAAGCGAAGTCCACATGCAGCAAGGTGACACCTAATTCATTAAAACATTGGCACACTTTCACTCATTTACACACAAAAGTCACTTATCACTCACATAGTTTTCCTCTCGAAATGTGGAAGTCAAAGTAAGTTTCCTCCAAAGGGATTCCGGAACACCCCACCCTTTTCTTGATGAAACTATCCACTCCCATTTAATTTCAATGAGATTGGCTCCCACCCCAATCTCTCAAACAACCAAATCTAATTTTTTTCTAAAAACTCACTAATTTTTCCACCACAGGAGGTTCCAAAAGAATTTTTTTAGTCTAGGTAGGATTTCGGGGATAGGCATCCAAATAACTCTCTGTTATCTGGTTCTCACATTGTCAAAACAATAGAAGTTGTCAAATAAGGAACTGTATATCCTCCAAGTCAAGTATTCCTAACACCATAAGGCAGGGAGATACCCATGAAGGGTTGAAGGCCGAGGTCTGGTTGTTATTTGCGTCCCCCCTTGAGGCACCCACCTCTTGGACGGGATCCAGCCCGTGACCCATTTCTTAGGTCGAAAATCTAAATGCCACACTTTGACCGAGGTACCTAGTGACCAAATTTTAGGACATCTACCCAGGTGGCAATTGTGGGATGCAATTGCATCTTGATCAGATTTTGTGTGGCTATTGGGAAATATCACCAGCTCTTTCGAGATATGCCCCCTTTACCCCTCATTATAACTGATTACTTCATCCTTCACTAGTTTCTCTTTTGGTGACTTCAGACCCCACTGTTGAGTATTATTGGAAGGTCCAGTGCTATTTGAGAGGAAGGACGTTACGTCTTTTAGGACACGAGCATTTGTTTTCTTTGATCCCCCATGCGGAAAAAACCCACTTATCCACATATATGCTTCTTTTTCAAAAAACACTTTCTGTATGATGCACTTCTAATTACATTTTGATTTAGATATATATCGTGTAAAGTTCAAAAAATTGCAAACAAAGGATCTTATTTATTTATTACTCTCACAACAATTCGCACACATCCACTCAGCTAGTTGGACATCATAGGGGACCCATAGAACCCCCATCGTTCCAGACGCTTGCTAAACCTCCCTCCTATTCTAGGGGGAGTTACTAGTCTTGCCAACTCATCGATACCACCTTCACACACTCCAATGAGTGCCACTATCTTAGGATCAGTTTTGCTTGGTTCCACCTTACTTGGGTCTAATTCCCAAGGTCCACAGTCCACTCACTCTCCTTTACACAGAAGCGGGGGGCCAACTTCCTCGCAAGGGGAAAGTACCAACCCACCTAGCCCCCCTTAAGGGTCAGGTTCACAAAACACTCACACCATGGCTGGAACTAATCCTCTGCCACCACTCTAGATGCCATATTTTGCCTCTTAACATACGAGATCTAAGCAAACTCACAAATGATCCTATATTGCATGACCCCACATGGCTTGCAATGCCTACCAAACTACCTTCAGACATCCCCAAGTTTGAAGGAAAGGCAAGGGATGACCCTGCCAACCATGTCATGACTTTCCACTTATGGTGCTCTTCCAACAACATTATGGATGATTCCATCCGACTACGATTATTTCAACGCACACTCACTTGCTTATTAGCCAAATGGTATGTAGATGAAAAATTGAGATCCCATGCGACTTTTGAGTCATTGGCCAAAGAATTTTTGACCTTCTTCCAATTACCAATTCGCCATGACAATGGTCTTGAACTACTCTCTAATTTTAAACAAACCTCAGCCACACATATCACTGATCACATTCACGAGTGGCGTCGACGATGTAGTTTGTGCAAAGCAGAAACCACCAAACAACAATGTCTTGATTGGTTTCTCAGATCACTTATCTCTCTCCTTGGTAAAGATGTGGCTTCCACCTTCCCTCAAATGGAAGAAAAAGCCATTAGTAGGGCTCAACAATATGACCTCATCTATTCTCAATCAGGGTACTTGTACACAATACTTCTTGATCTCCCAAAACCCATGCCATTCGGCCAAGATAAACCCGGGATGTCTTAATCAGCAGACGGATTTATTGGTAACACCATGCACCATGCACCACAACCCCAACAACCACCAATGTATGGCATACCTCAATATCCGTCGACATATGGAGGAACCCCTTATTATCCTCCACCCCCTTATCAACAACCATACCCTGTTTCCCTTCCTCCACCCATCAGTGGGCCACCGCTGGCACACACACTACATCCACCTATCCAAACAAGTTCTGGTACTCCCTCTACCTCAGTTTATACCCTAAGTACTAGCGAAAGTGACATGCCTTCCTATGTACCTTACGGATCACAACTCCCATAGAATCCGTACTTTCCATTTCCTGGTCCTCCATTGCCCATGGCCCCACCACAAGGACACCCTCACGCTGGGGTGAATTTTGTTCAACCCTCTCCCATTCAACAATATCAAAATTTCAAACAGCTGAATACGGAAAATCTGACCGATTCATCGAATAATGCTAAAAATAAAGGAAAAAACAGGAACAATCATAACCAAGGTCAAGGCAGGAATCACCCCCAACAAAACCAACCTACTTGGGGCACTCAGAACCAAGGGAATCAGAACCCCCAGGGGGGAAATAAAAACAAATGACAAGGGAGAAATAACAATAATCTTCGTACCCACTTCCCTTGTGCCATTTCCAGTGAGTTCAGTCATTATACTCATCATTGCCCCCAAATAATTGATTTTAAATGGATGAAAGACTCAGGAAATGGACCACATCCTTTAGCACCACCTACCCCTCAGCAAGCCCCACAACAATACGTGCAACAACCTCCCCCAACCATGCTGTAGAACCCCATTCCGCACCAGGGTGTGATGAATACCCAATAGGACATGCAGCCTACCCCACCACAGTTGGGACAGTATCTCAATCCAAACAATCCCGCCGATCGTACTATCCTTCTCACTAGTGAGGAAGAAGTCCTTCTCCAGACATGTAGTCATCAATACCATGCACCCACTGAGTCTACTTCCATTCCCCCAGAAACAATCCCAGCACCAACGGGACCCCCGTTGGTGATCCCTCGCCCTAACACATAAACACCTCTTCACATCCCTCGCATCCCATTGCGCAGGAATGTCCACAACCCACAGGCTAGGGCAACTCATAATTACAGTTTGGTTGATGACTTAGCACAATCCCCGACTACCATGTCAGTCTTAGAAGTCCTTCAAACTTGTCCCACTCGGCTGAAATCATTACTTTCCGCCTTGGGGGCAGTCGACCTCGCAGATACTCAACTCATCACATTTTATCTCGATAGTGGAGAGCCTCGTCTCCCTGCTCTCATCGCTTTTCAAATCCCAGTGAAAATCCGAAACATCACAGTTCATCGGTGCATCATCGATGAAGGTGAATCCACATGCATCATGTCCAAATCTGTATGGCAGAAACTTGGTTCCCCCGAATTCATACCATTTTCCATTACCTTAAGAGCTTATGACAAACGACCATCTTCTCCTGAAGGGATCTTCCAAAATGTCCCTGTAGAACTCGAGGGCAAGACCATTCTCATCGACATTGAAGTTATCGATGCCCCACTCAATTATAATATCTTGTTCGGTTGTAGCTACATGTATGCTATGAAGGCAGTTGCCTCTTCCGTCTTTCAGACCATGATGTTCCCCCATAATGGGAAGATCATTACCATTGACCAAGTTTCATATTATGAGCCTAACCCTTCTTCCAACATCGATAACATTCTCCCTCTCATCCACACTAGTCATGAAGCATACCCACTCATCGAAATGGGTCTCGGGATTTTCAAAGACCCATCAGTATTAGGAACTTACCATGGTGCACCACCTCTCCTTCATCCTTCCAATCAGGTATGCGTCGTATCGTCCAAAGGAACTGACATGGAGGATACCCTTCCTCCCAAGCAGGATTCTATCATATCTGACGCCCCACTAGTCACATAGCTCCTCCCTCATGAGCCTCCTACGAACTTGTCGACTTCACCAATTCACGATTTCACCTCTCCCCAAGGCCATATCCCAGTTTGGGAGACAGTTCTCCAAGCCATTACTCAAATCCCCTTCTTCTACCCTCCACCAGGTGTACAAGATTTCCAAGTAGCCGCAACGCTTACCCTCCCTAATATGGTGTTAGCAATTCCAGTTTGGTATTTACATCCACCATAGATGGTTCCTCAACCATCCCTTCCCCCCCAAACATAAGGAATTCCAATGATGATTCCCATACTCACTCCCACCATACCCTCTACACCCCCACTCACTAACCTCCCTGCCATAGCTGGGGGCAGGAAAAATAAGAAGGGGCCCATAGATCCACTCCCCCCACATGTCCAACCTCATTGTGCGCTATGTGAGAAAGATGGAAACCCAACCAACAAATGCCCATCTCTACCTGAGTTATGTAATATAATTCAACTCAATCAAACACCATCACTGCTCGTCACTGTAGCAAGTACTGCCACTACCTCCCCTAACGCAAGTAGAAAAGGGCTGCGAACCAAATTCGCTTACGCCATATGTTCAGAATATGGCCATTATACACACCATTTCCTAGCGCTACCTCACTTCCGTTAGACATTAGTCGCAATATGCCAAAGCTTCCAACACGAACCCAGTCCAACTACATCTTCCCTACCAAACATCACTGACATCCATTATGTCACGAATTCAGTCAATGAACGTATGAGATGCCCTTGCTCTCTATGTGAATCCTTATATCATTTTACATACCAATGTCCTATGATCATTGAATACAGGCAACGCCAATCAACCCTGATTCAAACCCCTGCGCCCCCTACAGAATCGATGATTAACCTTACCTCATCACTAGAGGTTCTTCATATCATTTCTCTTGATCCAGAGGCACTCCCTATTCCTCTGTGGTTCTTGGATGACTTATGCAAGGATTTAACCCCAAATCCCCCCAATTCTCCCATTCATTTCCCTACGAAAATTTTACATCCAACTACCATTGGTACTCCTCAGTACCTCGATATTTGGTTTATGTCGAGTGAACCATCGCAATCTCGTTGTGACATTTCCCTTGCTTCTTCATCACCAGAGGACAACCACCTAGTGACAACCACCGATATCACTCTTTACAATCCCTTGTATTCCCGACAATTCTATTGTGACGAGGACATACTCAAATAATTAAACACCCCCGACTACCCATGGGATGCACTACACCACATAGCACTCTTCTTTCCACAGGAAGCCTTCATGCTTCCTAACCAACACCCCATATACGTAGTCAAAGCCAAAGATTTTATCCCATCAGGGCATATCAACTGGTTCAACAACCCCATCCCCGCCCCTGATGCTTTTGAAGAAGGCAACATGGCCAACATTTCCCCTACCATCAAAATTGATATTTCCATAAAAAATGGAGTCGTTGAGGAAATCACCATTGGCGCCGCATGCACTCCTCAAGAAATCACCACCTATAAAGCCCTCTTCCAAGAATATTGGGATATTTTTGCCTAGTCATACACAGAGATGCCTGGTCTTGATCCCTCTATTGTCGAACATCGCATAGACACCTAGCCTGATATCACACCGGTTTGCCAAAAAAAATGACCGCTACACCCATCCAAAGCAACAACCATTAAGGCTGAGATTGACAAATTACGAGCAATGTGGTTCATCTACCCCATTGCTTATACCTCATGGGTTTCCAACCCTGTACCCATTAACAAAAAACAGGGAAATATTCGTGTATGCACTGACTTTCGTGATCTCAATCATGCCTGTCCCAAAGACAACTTTCCAATGCCTTTCATCAATCAGATTATCGACGACTGCGTAGGCCATGAGGCTCTATCCTTCATGGATGGTTTCTATGGCTATAACCAAATCCAAATCCACCCAGCCAATCAATACAAAACCACATTCACCACCCCTTGGGATACTTTTGCATATCGTGTCATGCCTTTTGGCCTAAAGAACGCTAACACAACTTTCCAATGGGCTATGACATACATTTTTCACAATCTGGCTCATATCATCCTCGCATACTTGGACAATCTCACAACTCGATCCAAAAAACACACCCAACCTCTTGATGATTTACGGATCATCTTCCAACAGTGTCGTCAGTACAACATCTGCTTGAACCCCCTCAAGTGTGTGTTCCACGTCACTGTCGGGCGCCTCCTCAGATTCATCGTTTCACAAAGTGGTATTACCATGGACCCCCTCAAAGTCCAGGCCATGACAAAAATTCCACCCCCCCGGACTTTATGCCAACTCCAGAGCCTACAAGGAAAAGATAACTTTCTACGACGATTTTTCCCAGACTATGCCACTCGAGCACACTGTTTCCTTCGCTTACTATGCCACGACATCCCATTTCATTGGGATGAACATGCCCAAAAAGCGTTCGACGACCTTAAAATGACACTCTCCAACACCCCTTTAATTAGTTCACCCGACTATAATAATGACTATATCCTCTACATCTCAGCATCAACTGTCTCAGTAGCATGAGTTCTAATTCAAATCAACGATGACAATTGAGAGCATGTCATTTACTACATTAGTAAAAACCTCTCAGGGCCACCCTTGAAGTATAATCACGAAGAGAAACTAGCCCTTGCATTCATCCTCGTAGTCCAAAAACTACGCCATTACATTCTGCTTTGCATGACTAAAGTCATAGCAGATTCCAACCCTATGCAATACTTGTTCAGTCGTTGGCAAATTAATGGCAATTTTGCCCGATGGATCATTATCCTTCAGGAGTATGATCTTGAATTTTCAACACCCAAGAGTAAGAAAGCTCTCGTCCTCACTGAACTTGTCACGACCTTCCCCTCTGATACTACCAGTGCCCCCGTCAATATCGACTTCCCCGATGAACATCTCTTTTATATCACTTCAGATGATCCTTGGTACAACGACCTCCTCATCTACCTCCAAACCCAAAAGTTCGGTAACCACCTCTCACGAGATGATCACCGTCATATTTTCCACCAGGCCCCCTGCTATCTCCTCATTGGAGATATCTTATATCGGTGTGGGGTTGACACCATACTTCATCGATGCTTGACTATTGACGAGTTCGATCGAGTCTTGAGCGACTGCCATAGCGGCGCGTGCGTGGGCCATCTTTTGGGGATGTCCACTACTCAAAAAATCATCCGAGTAGGTTACTTTTGGCCTACATTGTTTCATGATTTCATTCATGCCATAAAACGATGTAATAAATGCCAGCTTTATTCCAACAAAGCAAAAGCACCACCTACTCTTCTCCACCCAGTCATTACTGCAGGCCCCTTTTGTAAATGGGGCATTGACTTCATGACTTGTAACCCCCCATCCAACAACAGACACAAATACATTGTTGTCGTAGTCAATTACTTCACAAAATGGGTTGAAGCCATGTCCACCTTCAACAACACTGCTGACACTGCAACGCGTTTTTTCTTTAATCACGTCATATCCTGCTTTGGAGTACCACTCCAACTAGTTTCCGATCACGGGAAACATTTTGAGAATGAGATTTTCGTCAAACTCTCATCACACTTGAGATTATCCCACAAGTTTGCCTCACCATATTACCCTCATTCTAATAGACAGGTCGAAGCAGTTAACAAGGTCCTCAAGACCATGTTGCAGTGCACGGTTAACAAACATAAGACCAATTGGCATCATATGTTATTTTCCACGCTATGGGCTTACCGTATGACTATAAAAATGGCCACTGGTTTCACACCATTTCATCTAGTCCATGGGGTTGAGGCTACTCTTCCCATCGAGTGTGAAATTCCCACCTTACACACTGCAATTGAGCTATTACCTGACACTGCTCCAATGGATTAGTGTTTGCTAAACTTAGAGTCCCTGGATGAAGATTGTCGATCTTCATTACAGAACAATGAGGCAGCCAAAAAATGGTCAAAGGCCACCTATGATCGCCATATCAACCTTCGCTCATTTCATGAAGGTGACCTTGTCCTTGCTTACGATATCGCTCATGATACCCTCGGTCATGGAAAATTTGAGTCACTATGGCATGGCCCCTACATTATCCAACATTACCTCACCAAAGGTGCATACATCCTAGCTTCCCCCGAAGGCCTCTCTCTCAAAGAACCCATCAACAGGTTATACTTAAAGAAATTTTATGCTTAAGTGTAGCCATTTTTTCATACCCTTCCAGGTATGCATGCTCATGTTAAAAATTATCAAATAAATGCTTGTATGTTCGATTCTCTTCAGATATTGTTCATGTCGGGTATTTTATTTTTCATGTGTGCAGGTACTTGGTCATCATACATCAATGCCACCCCTTCATGTATATAATCAACACTGGCATGTAATCATTCCCTCTGAATCTCAATTGCATCTCCAGTCACACCCTCTAAAATTTGCCTTTAGGATCCCCATCTCCAACTCTGCAGTACCGACACCTCCATTGCATTTTGGTACTGTCACCCGGTAGCACTCTCCCCCACATGAGTTGTCCCATTCATAGCACCCTTTGGCACTTTGAAACTCATGCTGTTTTTCAACCCTTTAGGCATGGGAGTCCCAATAGTCTTACATCATGTCATGAATCAACCACATACTCCTTCTCCTCATTTTGCTAGCTTTCCCAATGGACTCCCAAATGATCTCTTCAAGGTTTTATTTTGACTGCCCCTTCGCAATATCATTAACCCTCCATTTCATTCACAATCAGTTTGACCATCCGCAAATTCCCCTCCATTTCATCTACCTCATACAGAAACCCACTCATGGGGCCCCCAACCTCCACCAGTTCTCCAAGCAAATTGCGCCCTAACCGGTCCAACCATATTGCATTAGGGCACCCGTTTCTGTATTTGTACACTCATCCCAAATTATTCTTTATTCATTTGGTAAATTGTAAAAAGCCTTTGTTTCCAGCATTTACATATCTTTTTTTCGTCACCTTTGGAAACCTTCTTCCCTTTTTGTCAAACGCAACCCATGTTTCCCTTGGTTGGGGCACTCCTTATCATCTCCCCCTGTTGACATTGTTCATATACTCCGAGTATCCCATAGGCCACTTACCTCTTCTCTCTGAGTTTGTTCACTTTGTCCCACCTCTGGCACAACTTATCCCATGTCTTGTTGTCCCCCTGACACTTGACCTTGTGGAACAATTGCGACCACTTATACTTCACATATACCCCCAACCAAGGGCAGTCTTGAATCTCCACACATCTTGACTTCGTCCATGTACCTCCGCCACTCCTAACCTCACATAGTAGATTTCACGAAGCCCTTCGCTTCTTGGAGTCGCGTCCCACTTTTTTCGACATCAGCACAGTTTCCAGAAGGGCGATAGTATCTTGACTCTCATTACCTTTCCAATGAGAGGTCTTGGACGGCATAGGGAGAACCACAATTGCTCCCTACTGTCATTGACCCCAGTAACATTCGACTTCAACACTTTCTCATGTTACGGTGGGTCTTACTTTGCGACTATTACAGTTGTTTCTTATATTTGCTGAAGACCTCTGAACTTGGCTGGGCTATCAATGCCTATAGAATCAATGATACTTCTTACATGTGTCATTGCCTACTATTCAGAGTATGTTCTTCTTCAGAATTGTCTTCTGCCTTTATCATGGCTGCCCCCGAGGGCGCTGCAACTGTCTACATCAACACACCATTTTAGTTACTATACAACACCATTCTTTTTGAGTTACATGACACGAGCATGGGGCATGCCCGCCTCGTTTGTACGCAATTTATTTTTACACACCTTATGGAAGGTTGGGTCCTACAGGTCCCCTTCTCCCTCCAATGGGTCACTCTTGATACTCTCACTATCGCTCTCTTTTACAATGACACTCTCAGTAGAAGAAACATTGATGAATTTCGGCTATACATATGCTCCTAACCTCATCCATCAGGGGGCATCTATTATCATTGAAATTTTGTCTGCAAATGGTTACAGGAATCCAACATCGTCAAACAGTTATGAGGTCACCCATGGACCAAAATTACCACAAAAGCATTTCCAAAAGGTCCAAAACTATACAATCAATGATAAAATTAAGGTGCGCTATGACTACATAGGGCGTGCACACACATGCGCAATCCAGAAACGCACGAAAAGCATACATGCACACGATGCACGACTGTGGTTGCTAAAAGCCACGCACATCTGAGAATGACACATTTATGATATTGGTCGGCCTCCCACCCACTTTTGGTTCAGCTTCCAAGTTGATTTGACACCCAAATCTCGGCTGAATCCGACTGGGTGGCTGGTCAAAGACCTAAAAATTCCCTAAATAGCCTCTCTTCACACTATAAGCTGGTTGCACAATACCTCAAAGTGGTGCTATAAAACAAGGCCATAAGTGCACTTCATTTTCAAGGAATTAATTTGCAAGGTTATGCTGCTGCTATTCTCTTAGGGAATCCTCTTTTCTCATCAAGAGTATACTAGCATCATTACATTGGGCAATCCATCTCACCTCTTGAGTGGATTAGCTTGGGATTCTTTCACCATTTCATTCAAAGTTGTAAGAAGAGCTTAGTTGTGGGGGTCCAAGAGCCCTCCCCTGGAGGAAGAAGGGACCCAAAGTCCCCTTTTTTCTTGGTGTTTTATTTCACTAATTTAATCCTTGCCATTGGTGACATGAGTCTTATTGGTTTTTTGTTCTTATGTCCTTATGTTCAATAGTTTAGTTGTTCTT
>CBVK0101045001.1:0-10172 GCA_900067695.1 Picea abies | reverse complement strand
GGGAGGACCTCCACCTGAAGACATCATAAGAGAATTGCAGAAGATCAAACTTCCGTAGTTTGTCGAGGGTTACACCAGTGAATGTGAGGAAGCATGGTTGGAAAGCATGACAAGGTGTTTTTCCTTAAGGGACTATGCGTCCAATTCAAAGGCAAAGATCGCCATTTTTCAATGAAGAGACAGCGCTTTGAACTGGTGGGGCAACCTGGAAAGACAACTGCACCTTACCCTAGACACAGTGTCTTGGGAACTTTTTGAGGAGAGGTTCCGAAGGAAATATCTACCAGCATACTACGAGGAACAACAAGTAGGGGCATTTCATGCCTTAGTACAGGGAAACAAAACTATCGAAGAATATGAGATCAGGTTTATGGAACTGGTCAAATATGTGTCATATATGGATAATGACCAACAACAGGCAGAGCGCTTCGTCTATGGATTGAGCCTTAGGATAAGAGCTATGGTGCTGATGTGGAAACTGTCTTCAGTGGCGGAGGCAGTGGAAAATGCGCGTTACGCGGAAGAACATATGAACTTGACTGGGGGTACAAGACTGACATTTTCGCATCACTCAAGATTCATAGGAAAGGCCTCGAGGACATTTCCTAGGGGAGGGGGCTCAAGGCCACTGCCATATGGTAATAGGGTCATGCCAAGGACAGTAGCTGCAGGGATTTCAATGGCAGCGAGTGCAGCATCTCGTTCATCAGCAACGATGCAGATAGGACCACGACCATCTCAGGGAATGGCTAGTAGGGGCAGGGGTTCCAGGGGAAGGAACTCATTTCAGAGACAGTCACATAACAGGGCACAGGTTCAATCTCATGTTACCTGTTGGAGGTGCGAAGGACCCCATTACCAGTGTGACTTCCCAAAGTTACCATCACGGTTCATACATAGAGAAGGAAAGACATCGATGGGGAGAGCAAGTAGCAGCCACCTGATTTACGCAGCGATTAATAACTGCCAAGCCAAACATCAATCCACGGTGGTGGAGTCATCAGGTACACTAAATCATATCAATGTTAATATTTTGTTTGATTCTGGTATGACATATAGTTTCATTTCACCATCTGCATTAGAAAAGAGTGGGTTGGAAGCCTATGAGCATGATGACTTTAAACAAGTCGAGATGGCTTCGGGGGAAAAACAAGCGGTAGGACCTAGTGTTGATAATTGTGTAGTAGACCAGGGAGTGTGTACTACCAGGTTGAAAGTATACGTCACTTATCTAGGGGCATATGAATTAATCATTGGAATGGATTGGTTAGCAGCTCATCGAGCTTTGGTAGATTGTTTCGCAAAGAGGGTGCTTTGTGTCGATGATGAAGGAAGACCAGTAGAGATCCAGGGTGTACAGAGAAAGGTGTTGTTACGTTTTATATCAACTATGAAGGTTAAGCGATGCTTGAGACAAGGGTGCCGACTTTATGTAGTGGAAGAAGTGAATGAAAGGAAGGGACCCTCATTGGATCAGTACCCAGTATTGTCAGAATTTCAGGATGTTTTTCCAAACGAGTTACCAGGGTTACCTCCTAAGAGAGAGCTTGATTTTACCATTGAGCTAAAACCTGGTGCAGAACCAATCTTCAAGACTCCATATCGGATGACAGCGCCGGAACTTTGTGAATTGCAAATGCAGTTGAAAGAGTTACTTGACTTAGGGCTAATAAGGCCCAGTGTCTCACCCTGGGGCACACAAGTAATTTTTGTAAAGAAGAAGGATGGATCCTTACGACTGTGTATAGACTACAGGGACTTGAACTGTGCTACAGTGAAGAATAGGTACCCGATGCCACTAATAGATGACTCTTCGATCAAATGAAAGGAGCAGCGGTATTCTCAAAGATCGATTTGCGATCAGGGTATCATCAGTTATGGATTAAGGAAGGTGATATCCCAAAAAATGCCTTTCGAACTCGGTTTGGACATTATGAGTTTGTTGTAGTACCTTTCAGATTGACCAATGTGCCAGTAGTATTCATGAGCCTCATGAACGACGCATTTCGGAAGTACTTAGACCGTTTTGTACAAGTCTTTTTAGATGAAATCCTCATCTATTCCAAGAATGAAAGAGAACATGAGGAACACTTGCGAATAGTGTTGTCCTGCCTTAGCGAGAACAAATTGTATGGGAAGTTGTCGAAGTGTTCCTTCTTCCAGAAAGAGATCCACTATTTAGGTCATATCATTTCCGGCGAAGGAATCTCTGTGGACCCAGAAAAGGTAAAGGCCATTATGGAATGGCTAGTGCCGAAAAATACCCATGAGGTGAGGAGCTTCATGGGGCTAGCAGGTTATTACCAGAGATTTGTAGAAGGATTCTCAAAAATAGTGAAACCCATCACCACTTTGCAATGCAAGGGGGTCAGGTATGAATGGACAGAAAAATGTGATAGTGCATTCATTGAGCTTAAGAGGTTACTAACTAGTGCGCCAATTCTATAAGTGTCGGATATGGAAAAGGACTTCACGGTCTGCATGGATGCCTTGAAGCAAGGATTGGGGGCCGTGCTAATGCAGGATGGAGTAGTGATAGCTTATGCATCAAGGAAGTTGAAGAAACATGAAGAGTTATATGCGACTCATGATTTAGAGTTGGCAATTGTAATGCTAGCTCTGAAACTTTGGAGGCACTCTCTTGTTGGGTGAAACTTCAAGCTCAAAATGGACCATCAAAGTTTAAAACATCTCTTCACTCAAAGAGATTTAAATGTTAGGCAAAGACGATGGAGTGAGTTTATGAGTGAGTACAATTTTGGTATTTCGTACATCAAGGGAAAGGAAAATGTGGTCGCAGATGCCTTGAGTAGGAGACCACATATCTTCTCCTTGGTAACCTTAAAGGTCAATCTCAGGGAACATGTGTTGGAACAACTCTAAGGAGACAATTGGTATTTAAAGGTTAATTCAAACCTCCAGAGCGGGAGGCAGTTAGATCCAAAGTATGAAGGATATAATCTAGAAACAGATGGATTGTTAAGATATCGAGGAAGGATGTACATCCCTGAGAATGGGGATATTCGAAGCATCATACTAAAGGAAGCCCATAGATCACTTTATTGTTCACATCCGGGAGTGAAGAAGATGTACACAGATATGAGGAAGCTCTTCTTCTGGGTGGGCATGAAGCACGATGTAGTCCATTTCGTCGCCAAATGCCTGGAGTGTCAACAAGTGAAAGCCGACCACCATCACCCAGCAGGCCTCCTACAACCACATGATGTCCGTATGTCCAAGTGGTAAGTCATCTCTATGGATTTTGTTGTGGGGTTGCCACTCACATCCCATAGACACAATGCCATTCTTGTGATAGTGGATAAGTTAACCAAGAGTTCTCATTTTATTCCGGTTAGAGACACTTACGATGTCACTGATGTGGCACGTGTGTTTGTAAGCGAAGTTATCCATTTGCACAGGATACCTAAGAAGATCATTTTAGATAGGGACTCCGGATTCACTTCTAGTTTTTGGACAAGTTTACAGTCAGCGTTGGGGACTCAATTGAACTTAAGCATAGCTTATCATCTTGAAACAAATGGGAAAACTAAGACAGTAAATGAATTCATGGAAGACATGCTTTGAATGTATGTAATGGATAATGAGACCCAGTGGGAGAAGTACCTACCTTTGGTAGAGTTCGCCTACAATAACATTTTTCATAGTTCCATCGGAATGCCACCATACGAAGATTTGTATGGGAGGCCATGCAGAATGCCATTGAGTTGGGATAGACTAGAAGACTGAGTAAAAGTTGGGCCATAATTGATTCAAGAAATGGAGGAACAGGTGATTCAGATTAGGCAGAGATTAAAAGAAGCACAGGATAGGCAGAAAAGCTATGCAGATGCACACGGGACCAACCAAAGTTATGAAGTGGGAGACCAGGTTTTCATTCGTATCAGGCCTAATAAAAGTACCATATGATTCGGGAAGGGGAGAAAGTTGTCACCTCAGTTTATAAAACCATTCAGGATCCAAGAGAAGATTGGACCCGTTGCCTATCGTCTCGTACTGCCACCCCACTTGCATAAAAATCATAATGTATTTCATGTATCTATTTTACGTCATTATGTTGTTGATGAATCACATAAACTAAATTGGAAGGAATTGCAGGTATCGGACGTGGGAACCCTCATGGTAGAACAGTTACGCATATTAGACCGTAGAGTCTGACAGCTCAGGAACCGTCTAGTAGACCAAGTTAAGGTCCAGTGGGACAAGTATAGTCCAGGATCTGCTACTTGGGAAGATGCTGAGACACTACGGCGAGACTATCCCTCACTATTTTGACCACCTTGAGAACATGTTTCTTGAAGGTGGGGTGTATGTAACACCACCTTTTGACTTAGACAGCTAGGATTACCTGAGGCCTATATACATTATTTTTTAAGTCACAGTGAAGCTATTAAGTGATACACTTAAACTTTAAAATTTATGAACTTTTATGAACGTTTAAATGTTATTTGATGATGATGTATATGATGCAATCTGCTACGTGCATGTAAATTTTATGAATGTTTAAAGGTTATTGATGATGATGTATATGATGTGCCACATTGTGAGAATGAAGAAATTAATGAATGTTTAAATGCTATTAGGATGATGTTGGATATTATGCAATCTATTAGGGTAAATGATAATCTTGTGAATGGGTGTCGATATTGAATTATGGGATATTATGAGATCTATTTCTAATTGAAAAACTTTGATGTAAATTTATTGGTACGGGGATACCAAATTTAAATGATGATAGTATGCAATTACATGATGATAATGCATAGAAATGTATGAGTTTGTGTTACAGACTAATCTGCAAGTTATGGGCTATGAAATAGCCAAGGGATAACGATGATGAAAGTGGATATCAGGACCACTAACCGAGAAACATTATGGTATGAATATTGTATGTGAAATTTATATTGGTTTGGATACATTGCTATGATATGTGGACCAGTGCATGATTTCAGGTGATGACACTGCCCAAAACTGAATAAACGATGACAAAACCTCCAGCAAGACGATGCCACTGTATATTCCATTATAGGGTATGGACCCTAGTTCTGTTAGGAGGGGTGGATGCATCTCCCACCGTCTATCCTCCATTGTAGGGTGTGGACCCTAGTTATGATTAGGAGGGGTGGAGGCATTTCCCACCATGTATCCTCTGAAACGTGAAGTCATGGGAAGACGACGTTAGTTCACGCTCCCCAAGATGTGTGATGATGACTGTCAGATGCCTGCTAGGGAAGCTTGGTCGAGATAGCGACACTTCCACTTACGAGTTCTATTTGGAGTTAGGTCAATATAGTTGATGCTCCAAGATAGTCTAGCAGAGGAAGGATAGGAATGGAGATGGAAGTAGGTTAAGGAGGAAGGATGAGTAGTAATAGTTGAGAAAGTATGGAGATCTTGCTTGTGGTGGAAGTTGATGTTTTTCCTTCAAAAAAAAATAAAAAAATGAATATTCATTATTATGTAAGTAAACCAAAGTTGATTAAAATAAAATTGTTGAACCGGATAATAGTAATTAAAGGATTTCTCAAACAATTGATTGGTTTGTTGTCTTTTATAAAAGACTAGTTTTGCTGACTGGATTGGATGTGTACATAAAATACTAAAGGATGACAGTTTGATTATTAGTACATGCATGAGAATTGTATGTACTAGCTACACATGCAATTCTTGTACATATACACTAGTATGTATGAGTTTTCTTGACTTACTTACTAATAATGTCAGTTACTTGTTATGAATGTGTGAACCATGTTTCTTGTCCTTTGTACCATAAGATACCTTAACTTCGGGACGAAGTTTCCTGAAGGGTGGGTGTATGTAACGATCCTGCTTAAATAGGTGTATATGATAATTAATTATAATTAATTTAATAATATAATTGTCCTAAAAGATTAGCTAAACCTTAATTGTTTCTTAAAATAACATTTACTAATTAATTATTATTAATTAGTTATTCATGAGTGTCAATGATTAATTTAAGTATTAATTAATTCATTAATAAATAAGGTAAAGAAATAAAAGGAGGATAATAACTATATTGATAAATTAAGCTACGTATCCAACAAGGGATAACATATTAAATACATGAGGATAAAATAATAAAGGAGGGATAAGGGGCATTAACGGCGGGAGGATAAGGAGGTAATAAATGAGTAAGGTAGGGAGTAAATGAGGTGGGAAGTCGGTGAAGGAGGAATAAGGAGGGGAAGGAGTTTGACAGGAGGATTTGACGAAGGTTGGGGGGATGAATTTTGGGGAGCTCTGGATTTGCGGAGAGAAGTGAATTTATGGAGTAGGATTGATACAGTGCACTGGAGTTGCTGGGGGTTTTGGGCACGAGGGCCAGGATATCCGTTGATATCTTGGAGCTAGGGAGTTACCTAGTTGGTAGGGAGGAATGGTTTTGGGCAGTGTTTTGCAGAAGAAGACAAGGAGGCAAGCGACGGACAAACAAAGGTTATTAGCATCAGGTTCAGGTATTTAAGATTTTGCATTGCTTTTAATAAGTTATAAAAAAATTTATTATGTGTTGATAAATTTATAAATGCTTAGGTGCTCAATTAAACGAATTATTGAATTTTATTTACGTAAATTCTACTCGGCCCCTTACAAAGAAGGCAAGGAACTAAATAGTCCGGAGAAGCAGTCTATCATATATGTTTTTCCAATGGATTTCGAGCAACCTGCATTCAACAATGAGATTAGTAAAGGCAGTTTTCTGCAGTCCAAAGAGGTATTTCTTTATGAATTTGATGACCCTTTTGCTGACTATTTGGAGTCTATGAGCAGCATAGATGTTAAACATTTTCTGTCAAAAGAAGATTGTCTTTATCACTTGTTCAAATCTCTCTTCTGCATGATATCTCTTCCATTATTGTTCTGGTCAAGATCAAGGATTTTAATAGTAAATCCGTTTATGATTTGGTTGCATTGGAAATACCATCTTACTAGATAAATCTGCCTCTACTGGTTAGTATATGAGTAGGCAGAGGAATAAGCTTGCCATATGAGAAAATGAGATCTTTTTCAGTTGTTGATTTCATGAATAAGCAGGACAGGTCATAGGCAGGTTACAGGCAAGCTGCAGTCAGACTACATGTTTGCTGAAGAACAGTTGCATAGGCTAGATGACTCCATGCCCAATGCTAAAGGATACTGAAACTACTAGGTTCTTGGAAACCTCGCAGGGAGGTCTCCATCTCAGTTGGAGCCAAATGTTAGCTCCCAAAATGAATCCGTCACCATGGTTGCATTTTGTGGTTGATAGCATGGCTATTGTTAGTTTTCTCAAATTGGTTTTGAGTTTTTCTAGCTGCAAGACTTAGCTTTTGATTTTTGTCTTAGAAATAAGATGAACCATAAAGGTCTTCTCTTTAAAATTTTCATAAAATGTTTTCAACAGCTAGCGCGTGCTTAAAATATGATGGTTAGCTGGTGAAAGTGGCGACTTTCAACAACTAAGGAGCATTTCTCACAGGTCGTTAGCTAGTGAAAGAGGGGATTTTCAAACATCCAAAGAGCGTTCTCATGGGGTGTGCACTGGTGAATGTGGTGACCTTCAACAGCTAAGCAGAATTTCTCACAGGTTGTTCATTGGTGAAAGCGAAAGTTTTCAATAGCCGAGGAGCACTTCTCAGAGGTTGTGCGCTGGTGAAAGCGGAGATCACATGCGTTTTATCCATGCTGTAAAAAATCTAATGATGATATGTCCAGCCCACATCATGGAATCAAGAATGACGCGTTAGTGAAAGCGGACAATCAGGGAAACTCGAGTTGCACATCTAAATCAGATTGCAAAGCGGATCTTGTTTAGTAATGCATGCTTCAAAATCATGGCATCGAAAATGGAAAATTTGAACCCACCATCCCAGGTACAGGAACAATACTACATGGCTAGTGACATCAAATCGCCGCATCATTTCCCCAACACACATCACCCACAATTGTATAGTAAGTTTTCAATGTTGAAAAACAGAACCGAGTATTTTCACCAGTGCAAGACCTCGGCCCAAATAACATATCACAGTGTTTGGTGTGTAGAATCGTTTGGGGTTTTGAATTGCAAATGGCAAGAAGATGCAGTGGCTCTTTGTTTAGAAAATAATTGGACAGTCTGTCCTTGTTAGCGATAAAAAATGCACTGGAATTTTTGAAAGAATGATGATTAAAATTTCAGGGCACTTTTCAATCCCTTCCCAAGCTCCAAATGAATATTTGAAAACACCATTGGAAAGCTTAGGATTTCTATATGTCGATCGACTGTTCAGGCATGAAAAACGAATTTTCTATGATAGAGGAATTTGATTTTGAAAAATATGCTCTTTTTACTAGCTAATTCACCGAAAATTTTGCTAGTTAGCTGGTGAAAGCGCCACCTTTCACCAACTTAGGAGCAGATTTTTTGTAAATAAGATGGTGAAAGCCTGTCGCAGCCAAAATGTTAGGGTTTTCGCCCAGATCGTAAATTTTTGTATGAGAATGAATTAAAACCTCTTCTAAGGATTTATTAATGAATTATCAAATCTATCTAATCAACCACTTTTGGAAAATGAAGAGAAGAAAAGGTGTACAAATGTCATTTACGATCTTTAAAAGAGCCAGAATTTCAGGGTTTTGGGATCCACATCACATAATTCAAATTTCATTATCAGATTATCAAACCAGAGAGCCTTGAGAGGCTGAGCTACACATCATCATATTTCAACCACATTTTGAGGGCCAGCAGATAAAGATTTACCTTATTTTGAGGATCTATTCCTATTCCTTTGTAAATGTTGTTTGTTTACTATTTTTAGAAATTCAGATCCATAGTTTTAGGATCTGATAACTGAATTGTTAAGCTATAAAGCTACAGAAGGAAGATGAATGACGCAGGTTCGATTTCAAATACTTTTTATACTATGATTGTAAGCAGACTTGAAGGATAATATAAAGATAGATTTCTCTCTTCTACAATATCAGATTCCTCACCCGTCTCTCTCTGTTTTATGTAAATTGTTTTAGCTGTAGTGACTGCCATCTCTCTAGTGAGCTCATAATTTACTTAAAATTGCTTTGCATAGTTTAATAAGCCCTACAGATTGTATTTGGCTTGTTATCTCTATCTTCTCACTCACTTAAGATTTGCCATCTGATTATTGTTTTATGAGAGCTCTATTCATTTGATTACCCATTTATGGTCTGAGTACTCAAGTTATGATTTGTTATCTCATTGATCCACCTATAAAATACCAAAAAAACATTATTTCTAAGTTACCAAGCATCCTTAGCTTACAACCCTAAGCAGTTTCTTGGAGAGATAAAAAATTGGCGCCGTTGTCGGGGACAGGAGATTGAAGCTCAGCTTCCTTGGGAGATGACGAGATCCAACTTTGATGATAGACAAAGTCTGGACATCATTTGGTTGTAATCATCTATCTGGTGACTCCATGAAGAATGAATTTAGTTGCGACTCCATTGAACACCTATGACAGATCCAGAAAAGATCAATAGAAGGAGACGAGCCTTGTAGAAACAGATTTTCAGATATGCAGATTATCTACCTCAGGGATTTCAAGAGGTACTGTTTCTTATTTGTATCTAGACCATCCTCTGTTAAGCCTATTTTTCTGAATCATCATGTTTTCAGAAATCTGAAATTGAAATAGAAAACGTGAAGGGTGACAGCCTCCATTAGTTTCTGAAATTAAAAACCTGATTTCTAAGTTCGACATTGTGTATAACCCAAGGAAAGAAGTCTTACAAGTTGGCCTTAGGAGAGAACTTCTCCTTTTTTTTCCATCCTTCAAAAACAGAGAAGAATATCTATATCCTTACTAGTCTGCTTGTTGAAAAGAGTGTCCTAAAATACCATTTGTGAAAGGTGAGGAAATCTAATCCAGTTGTTAGAGCAGATTTGTAAAGGCTTGTTCTTTCCCTGATCCATCTGAGTTTGAATAAGACTCGACTGGGAGGATCCATTTAACAAGAGATGAAGAGACTGCACTTGAAATCCAGATATGAGTTTATTAGTCTGCTTCATGAATTATTGTTTTTTTTTATTAACTCTTTCATGTTATTCCCTTTACATGTAAAGAGAATCATTTTCTGTTTTGTATATTCAGAAGACTACCATCCCGTTTTTATCTATCCATATTTAGAAGAAATAGAGACTC